>CM051395.1:7544303-7664992 GCA_028052125.1 Melia azedarach
ATTAGGTAAATGTACTCTTCAGAATCCTGAAAAGGCTTTTTGAGCAAAAGATCGTTACCTTGCTCAAAAAAGGAAACCAAAGTTGAACAAAGGAAAACAAATCTTTTAGAAAAGAAAAGAAAATGTGCCCATCTCTGGAAAAAAAAATAGAAAAGAAAATGGACCAAAATAGATAGCAGTGGTCCATAAAAAAATGACCCTTTTAGGTATCATTCAAAACCATCCCATTATGAGTTTCAATTTATTTAACTACTCGTAAAGCAAATTATGGTTTACTCTATATGTATATACAACGGAGTTAAAAATAGATAACGGAGAGATTAAAATATTTAAAAAATAAAACTAATTAGTTATATAAACCTAAAAAATATATCAAAAATATAAATATTATAGTAAAAAATTTTGAAAAATCTCATGTGTGTGTGTATATATATAATTAGCTGTCCACAGTAATGGATTAGGTATGGAAATGATAAAAATGCATAGTAGAGGACAAGTTCTAGTATTATAATTCATCACATGAAAATGTTGTTATAATTATTTGACTATCGGATATAAAATCGTATGGCAGAATGTTAGTTCAGAGGCAGCAATCTTCTGCAGTTCATGCAATAGAGACTCTTCAGAAAAGGGAGGCCAGGATTAATTAAATGTATATTTATTTTACATGCGCACTGTTTTGTACATATGATGTGATCACTTGAGTGGGGTAGGGAACATTATTGGCCTCATATAAAAGGAGTAACGTTCTATCAATATTATCTTTTATTTTAGTAATATCCATTTCTACTTTATTTTCCACATAGAATTAATTATATTTTAGCTTAAGTCTATAGCAACTTAAGAAATATTATATATATATATATATATATATATAAAGCAACTTAAAAATTACAATTAAAAACTGAATATTTAAAGATACAAATGAAATTAATATATGGTATCATACTACTGATTATTCTTCCTTTTGGCCCTCATTTTAAGACTTTAGTCTCAATTATTGCACCAAGACAAAAAACTCAATAAATCTCCTCTTTCACGTTGCATCACTATATTAACTTTAAATTCGTTGAATTGAAGAAATCTTATACTAATTAACTTTATTAGTAATATCAACGATAAGGATTTAGTATTTTGTGGATGCGGTTTCACATTATCGTCTAAAACTTTTAAAAAATTATTAACTTTATATTTTTTAAATAATTAAATTTAAGACATTTTTAACGTATAGAATGACATCTAACACATATAAGTAATATTAACTAATATATTATAATTAATATATATATATAAGATATCTTAAATGAGATAATTTTTATTTTGATCTTTAATATTTTAAAAAATATCATTTTGAATGGAATGCTTTATATATTAATAAACAGGTCCCTAATTTAGTAATTTTATTAAAAATTTATACTTAGATCCTTGGTTGATTAATATTAGTCGCGTCCCTAACCAAGTTATTTTCAACAGATAGTCAGGTGGGATAATGCTCAGTGTACCCCATCTAATATTAAATTTTTAAATCAATCTCAAACTTTATGAAATTATCATATACTTACATCTATTAATCTCTCTTTTAACAATTAAAAAGAGAAAATTATAATTTTATAAACTTAAATTAATAAAATATAATTTGTTTTTTTTTTTCTTCTTCCTTGTTTCTTTGTTTTCTCTTTTTTTCTTCTATTTATTATTTTTTTCTTCCTAGGTTTTTTTTTGGATCTAGGAGAGATTGGAATTGCAATTAGAATTTGTTCACAAAGAAAAGATTTTGAATTTTAGTTTTTTTGTACAGTTTCAATACTAACGATTATGAAAATTAATTTTTGATTATAAAGGATATAAAAATCACATTTAATTTGAATAAATTAATTTCACTGCATACTGATTTTTATATAATAGAGAATATTAATATGACTACTTTTAATTATTTTTTAATTTTATTACAATGTTTTCTTCATACAAACAAAAATTAAAGAGCGAAAACAGATGGAGAAGGAAGAAGAAGAAGAAACAAAGGAAAGAAATAAAAAAGATGAAGAAGAAATTAATTAATTAATTTTATCTTTTTAATCGTTAAAAATAAACAACATATTAATTAAAGTGATATTTTTTAAAATGTTAAGAATTAAAATGAAATTATTCCAATCTCAAATTACATCTAGCGGGTTGCAAATTACTTTAAATGCGTCTATGGTGTTAACGGCTTTAGATGATTAGAGTCTAGAGACAGAGGGGAAATTAATTAATGATATATTGGGATCCTACCTAGGATTTAAGTCTACTTGGAAAAGCGTGAAACCAACGTGTTTATCAAGTTGACATGATTAGAAAAAGCAATTATCTTTATTAAAAGCAAATTATTAAAATCATGCTTTTTATAATTTGTATATGTAAATATAAATTATTATAAAATAATAATAATACAGACAAATTAATGCTTATTGGAAAATGGAAATGAGTCATAGGCAAAGCTTTTTGCGCATGCATGCTTATCGTATTAAATAAAAATAATTATATTTAAAAATTGATTTATTTAATAATTATATTAATAATTAAAATTTTTACTCTCAACTCGTTAATATCATATTTAATATATTTTTAATATATATTCTAAAATATTTATATAAATTCTTAAATACGAATAAATTTTAGAGTAAAAAAATAATTAAACTACTAATATTAAAAATAAGTGTTAATCACACCCGGAATTGAAAATAGTGTCACCACATTCCTGTCTGTTAAATTTTATGTTATCATCCCTATAAAAAAAAAGATAAATACCCTTACTGATAAAAAACTTCTATAAATATTTCTAATCCACAGTTTTTTTAAAAATTAATTATAAAATATAAATCATATATAAAGACAATATACCAAAATCTAAAATAAATTAATATATTTTTAAAATGGAAGCAATTAAAATTAAAGATTAATTTTATCTTTATTATAATTAAATTAGTTTTTAAATATTAAATATTAGTGACAATTTTTGAAGTAAATATGTTAGGTATTATACTAACAAATATTTCATAATAAATTCAATAATATAATGTCTAAAATAACTTAATTATTTTATAATTTTTGGTATATTTTGTCTATATATTCAATAATTTAACAATTGATGTTAAAATATAATATTTAAAAATAAATTTATTATAATAAAAATAAATTTATCTTATCTTTTAATTTAATTTTAATTTTTAATTTTTTAATTTCTAAAATAACTTAATTATTTTTTATTTTGATATATTTTGTCTATATATTTTTTATATTTTTATAATTAATATTTAAAAAAATGTGAATTAGAAATATTTATCGATATTTGTTTATCACTAAAGACATTTATGTTATTTTACATGGATGATAACAGAAAATTTAACATAAAGGTGTGGTTGATACTTATTTTCTGTTTTGGAGTATGATTTGACATTTGATTTTAAAATTACCAATAATAATTTATCCTAAATTTTATTTATATAACACTAAATATTTTTTAAAGGAAATATAACCATTGTCCTCCTATATTTTTGTCAATTAACCAAATTACCTTTTAATTTTAAAAAATTATCCGTTAAATCCTGTCGTTTGATTGAATGACAAAAAATTATTAAATTTACTAAAATACTCTAAACTTTTAACTTTACAAATAAAGTGGGTCTCAATTTATAAAATATAGGTCCCACTAGTAGAGCGACGGTTTATTATGAATCAGGATTGTCCTTATTGTACAATTATCCTGAATTTTAAATAAAATAGTATTTTAATAATATTAAATTATACTTATTATAAATTGACATAAGTAGCCCTCAAAAAATTAAAAAATCAAGTCCTCAAAATATTTTTATTTAAATTAATTAAATTCATCAAATTACTTATTTACCCTCAAAATATTAATTTTTCCGTCAGTCAACTAAACGGCAGGATGTAACAGATAATTTTTTAAAATTAAGGAGTAATTTGGTTAATTGGTCAAAACTATAAGGGGCAATGGTTATATTCCCTTTTTTAAAATACTATAACTATAATTAAATATTTTTTAAATATAAAAATATAAAATTATTATATTAATAAGTTAGAATAAAATGATTATTTAAATATTTAATTGTGTTATAAACAAGTTGGACGTATCAAAATTTTTAAATTCCAACCCAATCCAATTATTAATTGTGTCACTTATTATAACTCATTTATTAATCATATAATTTTGAATTAACCCCAATCTAATAATTTTGTGTGTATTTATGTTGAATTAACAGGTCATGTCAAAAGTTGACACCCATAAATTTATGCTTATCTTTGAGGATGGTATAATTGATTAATTAATTATTTTTTATAATTGCAATGTTTGATTAGTTGTTTTATATCACTTGAAAGCTAATTACTTTCGTTTCCATTAATTCAGGTAATATTATTATTAATTAATTAATTAAGATAATGAAGTAATGTATTTGACACTAACTAGAGTTGTTTGATTTTTTATATCTTAAATATAATATAATATAATATTGTTATCTAATCTCTTCCTAGTAAACATATATAATATGCTTTAGTCAATGGTAGGTGTTTTTTTTGTTAAATCTAAAATAAAATAGTTAAATGGTGTGTGTTCTTGAAGGAATCATTAAAAATGGCGTTAGATTTGAACTTCAATCTAAATTCAAAATTTGATTTGTCTTATAATGAAATAATACTTTGGCAAAAGAAAAAAATATTATTTAAAAGAATATCTTATTTTAACCTTTTTTTACTCTAATTTTCAAAAACAGCCATTTCATAATTTTCTTTTTCTTTTTTGTCATTCTATGATACCCATATAAAAGTTGGATATCAATAATAAGAATATTATCAACCATTGAATGAAATCAATGATTTACAATATTTATGATTTAAAATTTTCAAATTAATTTCAGAAAATAAATATCTTTTGTGTACTGGTTATGTAAATTAAACTAAATATTTATCTTTTATATTAACTTAATTACAAAAATTAAAATTTCAGCAGTTTTATATTTTAACTAGATTATTTTCAATTAATCTTATGTTATATTTACATTGTTTTCAATCAATTATATTCACGATTGTCACTTATATATTGATGGAAACTAGTTGTATGGTAATAATTTTAATAACGACATCAAGTTTTGTTGGAAAATAATTATTGTATTTGATTGACTAATTTATTACTATCAATTAAAATAATTAGAACCAAGATATTATGCATATATATGTCGACCTATAAGACAAAGATAGCGGTGGGATCAACCAATTAGAGGCATGATTGCATCAAAATTAACATATGTAACCATTATAATCTTGCATTTATATATACATATAGGAAATTTGAAAATGTTATAATCGAAATCAACGATATTTATGATATAAAAAATTTAAATTAATTTTAGAAAGTAAATATCTTTTTGTTTTATCGATTACGTATTTACCCGTGACGTAAGACGAGTTGCGTGTTAATAACGAAATTTTGCTGAAAAGAATAATTGTACTCGATTGACAATAAGTTTCTCTCCTATTAATTAAAATAATTAAAACCAAGAGATTAAGTGGGTATCAACGTATAAGACAAATGTAGTGTAGCGAACCAATTAAGGCCACGATTGCTTGGCATCAAAGCACCAAGCAGCTCCATGTGATTAGATTCTTACCCATACGTTTTATCTCTCTCTCTCTCTCTCCCAATCAACAATCCTTATTCTTTACGCGTACTGTTATTTTATTTATAAATTATTAGATTTAGACGTGTTTAATAATTTAAATTAAAAATAATTTATATTAATTATATAATTAAATTTAATTTTAACCGTTAAATATATTTAAATACAATAATTTATAAATAATATAAAAATATATATAATATAATAAAATTATTGATATTTTTTCTCTCTTTATAAATATAAAACCCCAAATAATGCATCCTTTTAACTAATTAAATTATGTAGAGTTTATTATTTTGACTCAAGATATTTAAATTTTATACAAAATTTTATTTATTAATATTATATTCAAAAATTTAGAATATATATAAAATTTATATTTAATGATACGAAAAATTAACATATATTTCCCTTGAAATTTAAGAAATCCATACTTAAACGTTAGGTTTGGAGAAACTCACACATATCTCCATTAGATCGTTAGTTAATCATCTAATTTTTATCAAAAAATTAAAATGTTTCTAAGTATTCTCTTAATTATTTGACCAAAACAAAATTTTTCTATTATTTCACATGCTTATATATTTATAATATGGGTTCTATATTATTTACGTTTTAACCATTTTATTACAATACATTATTTATTCATTATATAGTAAAATAATATAATAATTTTTTAAATAAATTAATAAAAAATTTATTATTCAATTGATAATCAATTAACATTATTCTATACAAGACATAAAAATTAAAAAAACTTAATATTATAATTTTTTAATTTTATAATAAATATATAATTACTAATTTTTAAAGTATAAAAAATTAAAAAATAAAATAATTCGTTATTTTTTCATGAATAAATTATATTTATAATATTTAAAAAAATGTCTTAGTTTAATTTATAAAATTATTTTTCAGATTTTAAACTAAATATTATTAAAAAGTTATGTATAAATTGCTAATACTAAATATCATTATTTTATTATAAACTTTAATTATTGATTTGCACAAAATTAAATCGGTAAATTGATAAAATTTTTAAAAAATATTTTTGATCCTAAACGTCAATTAACTGTTCAGAGGAGATATATGTAAATTTTTTTAAATTTAATATTTAAGTATATATTTTTTAAAATTTAGAAGAAATATGTGTTAATTACCCTTAATGATATATAAATTTTTCTAAATTAAGCATTAAAATAAAATGGATTTTCCTTTGTCATCTACCTATGTACAAAATAAAGCCTAAACCAAATGCAGCTATCAAAATTTCATAGCTAGGCAGGGCGACCATTGTTTATGAATTTAGTCTCAATTATTACACCCGCTCCAAATCATCCAATCAATCAATCTCTCACTCTCAATCTATTTAAACAATATATTATTTTATGGTTTAAGTTGTAACCATTCAAAGAGGAGGAAATATATTATTATTATTATTATTATTAATGTTGTTGTCGTCATGACGTCATCGTTGTTATTATTGTTGTTGTTGTTGTTGCTTATGATTTAAATTTTTCGAAGAAATAATATCTAACCTCTTTTATTTCATTTTATTTACCATTTAATTCAAATTTTACATCCATTTTAAATAATTTAGGAGAAAATGATAGTTGGACTTTTATTTTTTAAAAATAAATATAAAAAACTATAAATAAAAATATTTGTCAATAAGACCTATTTTATTAGATTTTTCATCACTTATTGTAACTTAAAATTAAAAAATATAAAATAAATTATATTTAATAAAATAACAAAAAAACCCTAACCTCTTTTTTTGTTGGTCTCTTTCCACATTTTTCTTATTCTTCTTTTTCTTTTCTTTCTTCTTTGATTTATTCTTTCCTCTATCTTTTTAATAAATGGGTGAAAAATTGGCAGTTGGTGGTGCTTGATTTGTTCTTCTTTTTTTAATTTATTCTTTTTTTTAATTGTTTTACCCTATGGATGAAAAATTAATAGTTGGTGGTGTTTGATATTAGAAAAAGAATAAGGATTGTAAATTTGGTGAATTTGATGGAAAAAAAATGAATTGACTTATGTTGATAATGTGAAAAGTGGGTTATGAAAGAATTGTAAAAATGGAGAATTTGAGGAAAATTAATAGTTTTGATGTACATTTATCTCTTTATATTTTATAATTATTTTTTAAAAACTCCTAAAAGTTGATAATATAAATTTTTATTATTAAATATAATTTTAATTTTTATATTCAAAATATATTAGTTATTTTTAAATTTTGGGTGTGTAGTGTTTATATTTATGTATATATGTAATTTTTTTTTTTAGATATTTGAAAATTAAGGATATTTATATAAATTTATTTGTCAACATAAGTTAGTAGGATATTTATGTTATTTTATCAGTTTAAAGTTGGTCAAAATTTAACAATGACGAAAAAATTAATAGAGGAAGTTTTACTCACAAATATTTTTATTTTAAATAAGTACTTGATATTTATTTTTTAAAATAGAATCCAACTGTGATTCTTCTATAATTTAATTTAATGAAATTTATAATATATTGTTAAGTGAATAATTTTATTTATAGATAATTTTAATATTTAATTTTATTTTTTAAGGTTTAATCTTAGAAAAGAGAAAATATCTCTTTCTAAGATATATGAGCCAGCAATAATTTGTTTACGAAAAGAAGGGATTAATTATGTGTATTCCTACTCATCATCCATTAGGTTTCCTAAATGTCCATTAGATATTGCTTTATATTTTTCTTGATAATGATGTGTCCATTAGAAATTGCTTTATAGTGGGAGTAACATCAACTTCGCTTGTGCAATTGTGTCAAATCATGGAATTAGCACTAAATCCTCCTTCTAATGAAGATAAAAATTAGGAAAATTTTCCTTTAGCCCCTAAAGTTTAAGGTTTCTTTCTAATTAAAGTTTGATCTAATTATTCACTTTTTTTCCTAAAGTTTTAGAGAAACTCTTTACCCCCGCTGTTAAATCTGTCTGTATTAGAATTCACGTTTTGAAGGGCAAAACCTATTTAAAAATAAAAAATATTGGTGGGATGATGTATTAAATCTTATATTATTATATTACAACAAATTAATTATTTTGTTTGACATTAGTTTATTAATTTTATTTTATCTAAATTTATTGTTCTAAATTTAATTATTAAAATTATTTAATTTTGTTATTTTTATTAAAAAAATGAATTTAAAAGTTTTTAAAATTGATTCAATTGAAAATTTATACATTATTACGAAAGATTTAATTAACTAAATTAAACAATTATAAACTTTTTGAACGACTTTTTGACTAAAATAAACTATAAAACTCTTATAATTATTTATTAAATAAAATAGGCATTCAAGTAATTATCTAAAGTAAGTTTTAATTTCAACTTGGGGAATTGGGGACAGGCAAAGGATGGAAGCTTGTCCTCATCCTTGATAGTGTGAAATTTTCTTATAATGTGCAAATGTACACAATCACATAAGGAATATAATAGTAAGTAAATTATCGTCTCCTCAAGAATTGTTCAAGTAATAAATTATCAAAATCAACTTTAAATAATTCGGAAGCAAATAATAAATCAATTGAGATTTAATAGAAATTAAAATAATTTTAGACTAAAAATAACATAGCATAAAAAAACTCAATTTAGAATTACCCAATTTTCAGTAAAGAATATGATGACGATGAGCTAGAATCAATAAATCTCCTTAAAATGCAAGATTGGTAAAAATACTGCAGAGAAATGTAATAGTAATCTTGGTTTTGTTGATGTGGGAGTAATACTGGATCTATTAGAACTCACCTAATTCTAGAATTATAGGAGTTTCTATTTTGTTATCATTCTTATTTTAGTTATTGTTTCATTGTTAAATTCCTTGTTCACAAGGAATTCTTTTCTTTTTAGGCTTAGGATATATGCTAGTATAAATAGGTCTTGTTATTTATTAGTTGGAAACAACTCATTTAATAATATTTTCTTTAGTTAATCATGTGTGAGTTATTTGTCATTTCATTAGTAGGTGATTTAATTCTCTTCGAGAGTTTTATTCTTAATTATTCAAGATGTACGTTAGAAGGATATCTAGTATTATTTTTGTATTACGTCAAGTGGTATCAAAGCCTACCTCTATACTAGATAAGTCGATCTTATAACTAAAATCCATCATCCATAGCCGCCATCTTATTTCAATTTTTTTTGACGAAACTACTGCGATTCAAGGAAATCTGAGACCCCCATCATGATCCTTACCATTAAATCTTTCAGATTAGACTAATTTTGAGTTTTTTCAATCACCTTCGTTGAGAACTTAAAAGATAAATTATGATTTTATCCTTCATTTAATTTTATTTCTTTTCAGCAAAAAAAACCCCTCTGTAAAAGAATTTACAACAAAAGGATCAGTAGATGCACTTGATAGAAGACTGCAAAATTTGGAGATAATACTTACAATTTTGTCTATAACAATTTCTTGGTGGGCAAAATGATAATCTCCAACCATAATGGCAAGTCCAAGTTGAAGCCGAAGTTAACAACCCAAGACAACCCAATGTTTCTCATGAAAACTTCAAAGGTTCAAGGAATTAGTACATTGAAGAATAAGCCACAAGCGAAGATGATAAAATGCCAATTATACCAAGAAATCAACAAGGAACCCGACCAAACACCTACTGCATGAAAATCGAAATCCCACAATTCGATGGTTTGTTTGTGATAAAAGACTTTCTTGATTGGTTAGCTGAAGTAGAGAAATTCTTTAACTATTGGAAAATTGAAGAGCACATGAAGGTGAAGTTGGTAGCTTATCGACTTAAGGGAGGTGCACTAGCTTGGTGGGACCATTTACAAGTAACATGAATCTGACAAGGGAAGACAAGAGTTCGAACTTGGAGACGCATGAAACAATTGATAAAGGAGCACTTTCTGCCTCTAGATTATGAACAAATACCTTTTAGTCCTTATTAGCATTGTTGACAGGGATATCGAATAGTACAAGAGTATGTTACCAAGTTTCACAAACTTACTTCCCTAGTGTAGATATCTGTGAATATGGAAGTCAAAAGATTTCAAGATTCATTAATGGACTTCACGCCAACATACAAGATGAAGTCTTCAAATAGTCACATAACACTCTTTTTAGTGCTATTCAACTTGCGTTGAAGATTGAAATGCAAGTCAACAGAAGGGTAACTCGCAATCAGATATCTTCACAACTTTCTGTCTCACCACAGAGATCAGACTTGAGCAAAGGGAAGGCAATAGCAAGACTACACGATAATGCTCTTAGGTTAAATCTTGCTCAAAATTAACCAGCTACATGCCTACAAAGGGAACCAACAAACAAAAAGATTGATTCCAATAACCATTATGGAATACTAAGGGACGACAAATGTTATTGATGTGGAGAGGTAGATCATTATTCCAATTAATGTCCCCAATGCAAAATAGTCCATTTGGCTACATATGATGATGATATTGAAGAGAAAGTCTATTTAGGAGATGAAGAGTGCGAGAAAGAAGAAAAATAATGAGAGCTTACCTATGAAGATGAAGGGGTTTCCTTAGTAGTAAGACGATTGATGTATACCCCAAAGAAGGATGAAGATGTGCAATGACATAATATTTTCAAAATCAAGTATAGTAAATCAATGAGTTTGTGATCTTATCATTGATAGTGGGAGTAGCAAGAATATAATGTCACTAACCCAACCATATCCTACCCCATATCGCATTGGCTAGATAAAAGACATTGGCGAAATAAAGGTGATAAAGCAATATAGAATTCCATTCTCTATCGACAAATATAAAGATGAGTTGTTATGTAATGTTGTTGATATGGATGCTTGCCACATGTTACTTGGACGTTTATGACAATTTAACTTGAATACGGTGCATAATGGTAGAAGCAATACATACCCTTTCTACCAAGATAACATGAAGATCATTCTTGCACCTATGAAGCAACCAAATAATACAGCATATCCAAAGATTAAAAAAAAACAACCTTCTCTTGTTGCCAAAAGAAGCTTTTGTTTCACAAGATATACAGAATACATTCAATGTTTGCTATCAGAGTTCAGAGATGTTGTCCCAGAAGACCACTTGATTGATAAATTGACCAATATTCATGGAAAAGTCAAGAAAAAGTTGGAGGAGTTTGTTGCAAAATACAAGTCTATCGCTGACAGGCATAAAAGGTTCAAGTCATTTAATGTAGGTGATGCCATGATGATTCATTTAAATAAAAAATGTCTTCCAGTTTGGGAATACAATAAGCTTAAGCAGAAAAAGATTGGTTCATTTCATGTTCTTCAAAAGATTAATGATAATGCCTACATCGTTGATCTACCAAAAAATTATGGCATTTCTAAAACCTTCAATGTTCAAGATTAGTATGAGTACCATGGATCGGAACCTATACCTTGACCAACTAGAGGACGAGTTTCTTTCTAAGGGGAGGAGAAATGATGTAACAGTAATACTAGATCCATTAGAACTCTCCTAATTCTAGGATTATAAGAGTTTCTATTTTGTTATTATTCTTATTTTATTTGTTTTGTTTAGGTAGGATTAAATTATTGTTTCATTGTTAAATTCCTTGTTCACAAAAAATCATTTCCTTTTAGGCTTAGGATATATGCTAGTATAAATAGGTCTTGTTATTCACTAGTTGGAAACAACTCATTCAATAATTTTTTTTTTTAGTTAATCTTGTGTGGGTTATTTGTCATTGTATTCGTGGATGATTTATTTCTCTTTGAGAGCTTTATTCTTGATTATTCAAGATATACACTAAAATATCTAGTATCGCTTTCGCATTGTGTCATTTGTTAACTAGAAATTCTAAAAGCGTTCATAGTCTTTTTTTAAGTAATTATGATTTTAATTCCTTAGTTAAACTAACATATTCCTATGCCAAATTAATTTCAAGAATACAATTATAAGCCTCAACTTCCCTAGATCATGCAAGGTAATAATATATTCCTACATTATCACAATTCAAATTCTAAAAAGAAAATGATTTTGCATCAATCAAGTTTGTTTCCATCAATCAAGCTTATTAATTTTAATTCAGCAACTCACTAATGATGGCCAAATATAAGCAAGTATTAATCAATATTTTTACAAGATTGAATAAAGTTTGAATTACTTTAACATTCCTTGCAACAAAAAGCTCGAATTTACATTATAGGGTTCATCAACAACTCTAATTACTAAGAACTTAGTTTATATTCAAAATCATAAAAATATACATATACAATTTAACCTTTGTTTCACAAGAGTTTAGAAGGAAAGAAAATTAAAGTACTAAGAAGGTAAGAAAAGTCAAGCTCAAGGTTGATATCTCAAGTTTCTCTTCCCCCCAAAACAGTAAGCTCTAAAAAATTGGTTGCATATGGATGGATCCTCCACCTTGGTTGCTAAGTCCTCTTATCTTAAGTTAGGACAGTACCTATAGGTAATTTTTCCTTTTTTCTCCCTCTATGTCATTCCTTTTTGTTCAGCTTATTAACTGGCTCAATTGCTTCTCCATGTCATCCACTTCATTCCACCTGCTGATTTCTTTACTGTGACAATAATGTTGCATCAACTGGGAAATTTCTACTTAGAAAATAAACACTTTAAAAATAACAAACATCCAAATAGATTTTTTAAAATAAACTTCAAATAAATTCCCAAACCTTTTTCAAACCTTGTTTTTAATGCTTTAGCATTAACACAGATAAAAAAAAAACATGGACTCTCGCATAACATAAAAATAAAACTAATAAAACTGAATATTCACAAACATAAATCAATATAATTAATTGACTTTTTAAGCTCTAAAGCATCCTAAATAACTCTATAGTTTAGAGCTATCACCCAACTTGATTTTTAAACGGGGATGAATTTTTATCTTATACTTGACCCGATTCTTGATTTTTTAAAATTATTCTCCAATCCTTGACTCGAACAAGTAAATTGTCTTTTGAACATTAATTTTACTTTTAAAAACTTATGTGAATATTAAAATTAGTCATTGTTTTAGGGAAGAACAAGGAAAGATAGTTTAGTGTGAATTTGAAGTAGTATATTGTTCTATTGCCTAAAATTTTTGTAAATCTCATTATCATTCTGGATGAAATATATGCCAACTAAGATTTGCAAGAGTTGAAACTGTGAGAATTTGTGAGCATGTTGTGTATATACTTAGAAAATGCTAGTTTAGTGCAACAATTTTTTAAGAAGGCATGGCATTTGAGATGATTTGCATTTTACATGTCAAGTTTTAACTTGTAACAGGTGCAAAGAGGGATTCCCAAAATTTTAATTCTTCAAGGTGGACTTGATCATTGATGCAATGAGGACATTTTATTTGTTGTTTGCATAATAAAATTCCTTGACATGAGTTTGGATATGTTTATTTTGTTGATAACTCTTTATAAACTTTTCTAAATCTGTAACGTGCTTTCATAATTTTTTTTTTGTAATAATAGTAAAATATAAGAAAATCGAGATATTCTCTTTATTTCATGTATTCACCAAGTTTACAAGTCAACAAATACGAATATAAACGTAATTGCTCTTCAAGAAGTGGATTCTAACATAGAAAGAGGGGGTAAAGAGCTTTTCTGAAACTTTAAGGGAAATCTAGGCAATTAGGTTAAACTTTAAGGGGATAAAAGAATTTTCCCGAAAACTATGGCCCACCGCGAAGGCATTTTATCATTTAAAAAAGTTGAAGGGTATTTTATCTTTTAATACTGTTAAAAGTATTTTCTCTCGTCACTAGAACATCAAAACAAGTCAATGTGCGACTATTTCTTTCATTAATTATAATAGTGGATTAGGTATGAATGATTGAAACCTAAATACCGAATGCTCCATTTTTATAGGAGAAGTGGATATGAATTCTTAAGATTTAATTTATTATATAATTAATCTTCATAATTTAAAAATACTTACAAAAATTTCAAAATAACAATTATACTCTTATTACTAATAATTATTTAATAAAAATAATTATTAAATTTTTAAAATTAGATAAAATATAATATATTTATTAAAAATATATTAATTGATAGTATGTTAATAAATATTATTTTATAAATAATATATTTTATAAAATAGTCTTTTTAAATGTTTGCTAGCATTTGCGGTAGTTATTTCTAACTGTCAATGTTAGTTCAAGAACTTGAATGAAATAAGACGAAAATAAGGAGAATTTAAGTTACTAATTTTATAACTTCAACAATTTTTTTAGTTTTTTAATTTTTTTCACAAACAATAAAGACTTAGATAATAAACCCTTGTTTAGGCCTATAAAAACAACAACTACTCTGATTGTCGAGTAGTTGTTGTGTTGCTACTAATTATTGACCTATATTTAGTCAGCAATCTTGTAGACGTTAAGCCTTTCGGCACTAGGGTTTGTTGTATGTTCATGCTTGGCTTTGTATTCTTTTTGAAAAGAGAAGACAAAATTTCTCCGAAAGCTTAACTTTACAAAGATGGACCACTTTCTTTATGTTTCAGTTGTCAATTGTTATATGTGTGTATATATATATATATATATATATATATAGATATATATATATATATATAT
Organism: Melia azedarach; assembly: GCA_028052125.1. NCBI lineage: Eukaryota > Viridiplantae > Streptophyta > Magnoliopsida > Sapindales > Meliaceae > Melia > Melia azedarach. The sequence continues at coordinate 7,559,546 of CM051395.1, forward strand.
ATATATCTATATATTTGTATATGATAAAATTGTCTTTTGCACTCTTATTTTCTAAAATCATTCATCAAATTTAGCTCATAAAAATTCTTAAGGTTTGATCTATTAAAAAAAGTAATTTTAATAGTTTTAAAAATATTTATTATGGTCTTATTTATTAAAAAAATAACGATTATATTTTTATACTTGTAATAGTTGCTTAACAAAAATAACTATTAAAATTTAAAATTTTATAAAATACAATATATTTATTTACAATACACGAGGGTTAGTTGTATTTACATGCTTGCCTTTGTATTCTTTTTTGGAAAGAGAATTTTTCCTCTGAAAAGGTGATATTAACTTTACAAGGATGGACCACTTTCTTTATGCTTCAGTTGTCATATGTCAATATATGATAAAATTAAAGGTGGTAAAACGGGTGGGTCGGCCTGAGTACGAAACAGTTCATAGACTAGATTGAGAAAAAAAGTCTGTGGGTCGTGTCATAAACAGTATCTGTCCGTGATGGATCGAGAAAATAAATTTATGGATTACTAGTCAGCCCATAAACAGTGAATAATAGTTGCTATTCACTATGTACAGTACTATTATTCAGTATATACAGTGATACTGTACAACTTAAGTAAGCTGCTTTCCTACGAGTTGAGCCAGCACGGCGCGAATAGTAAATCGTACTGTAATATGGGCTGAGCTTAAATATTTTACTATATGTATCGTGGTAACTCAGCCCGAAAGTCAGCCCGAAAGCTAGTGAGAGCTCATTTTTCATGGGCCATGTCGGCCCGATTCAACCCATTTGTCACCTTTAAGTAAAATTATCTTTTTCGCAGCTATTTTATGAAATAATTCATCAAATTCAGCTTATGTTTAGGAAATTATATAGGAAAGGATATATAAGTCCTCAACGTTCGACTTATTGAACCAATTTATCTCAATTATTTTAAAAATACTTATAAAACTCTATTTATTAAAATGACGATTATATCCTTATACTAATAATAGTTGTTTAATAAAAATAACTATTAAAATTTAAAATTTTGTAAAATATAATATATTTATCAAAATACATTAATAAAATAGATAATAATATTATTTTGTACATATTAATAATATAATATCTAGTAATATATATTTAAATTTATTAGTTTCTTTATATTTTGTTTACATTATAATATAATCATAAATATTATATTAAATATGTCGTAAAATAAATAAATTTATTAATTTATATTTAGTAATAAATAAATATTTAATAATATTTTATCTTATTTAATTTCTAATAATAATTAATATTAAGTTATAATATAATCATAAATATTTAATGATGAATAAATACTTATCATTATTATTATACTTAATTTTAGTTAAGAATTTTAAAAATACTTTTATAATAAATATGGATAATTTTAAAATTATTATAATTTATTAGTTCAATAGGTCAAATTTTAACGACTTGTGAATGCTTTTCATAATAATATATTTATATTTTCTTGTGCTCAGTAAAGAAACAAATCACAAGTTTCATGATTTTCTTTTTAAGTTTAATTAATAAATAAAAAGTTTGGTTAACTAAACTTGGATGGTAGTGGCACATTACCCATTGTGGATTAATCTACTAAATAATAATTAACAATTTAATATTTTGATGAACTAAGCAATGTTTATCTGATAGTAAGCTGGACTTTGCATATGGAAGCTTGTTCTACCGCTTACTACAGTTTTTGGCAATTGCGTTTATTATATGACTTATGACAAATCCTATATATTGTTATAAAAATTATTGATGATACTATTATAAAAAAAGATTTTGATTAATAATAACTTACTTTTAAGAAGGGGCTTTTTTGATTGCACAATGTTAATGAAGTCTCGACCATAAATTGTTGACAAAAAATTAGTAATTTTATTTTGTGAGAGAAACAATAATTGTTAAATTTTAACGATAATCGGACATCTTTATTTTGTGAGAGAAACGATATTTGTTAAATTGTAATGATGTAAAGTCATCACAAAATTTAAAACTTTTTTTTTCTTGTCATATAATTATCAAAAAATTAAATAAATTAAAATAATAAGTTCAAATCCACTTGAATAATGGAAATGATTTAAACGATAAGAATAGAATGTACAATTAACGTTACATTATAGTATTCTTGAATTAAGAAAATTGAAGAAATGTTGAGTTATGAGAAATTACAGAAATTGGGTTGGAATTATAGGCCATTGGAGGAATCTGTGATTAATTCCATTAAGAGCTTTAAGAAAGCTAGAATCTTGACTTAAGAAAATACCGATTTGGCTTTGTTTTCCCACTCTCCACTTATTTAATCTTAACATACATTTCCTTAATAGAAATTATTTTGAATGTAGCACTGATTCTGGTCCATCTCCATGTATTTCTTATTGATACTGTTCATATATGATATCTATTACTAAAATTTGGTTTTACCTTTCCATAATTTAGGTAGGATAAATTGGACTGAATTTTTAGTATCATATGCTAATTTTTCTTCCTAATAAGAAGGAATATTTTTACATACCTCCCCTGAAGTTTGTGAAATTGACAGATAAATGGAAGGTTTGTAAAAATTTACAAGAACCTCCCTTACTATAGTAAAAATCTAAAATACCCTTACTAAATCCCATGTTCATGATAGGGTTATTTTTAGCCAATTACTTCACTTTAGGCGATATTTTATTCTGATACAACATGTATTATAATGCTACACTGCAATTAAAAAAATATATAAAATATATCAACGAGCTATACATTTCCTACGTCTGTCTATTGAAAATTAACAGTTAGGGGGCAAAATTTTCTCTTCAATAAAACTAAAAAATAAAAACGTATTTTTTTAAAAAAAATTTTAGGATAAATAAAAAAATACAGGGATACAAATAAAATAATTCAAGGACGTAAATATTATTATCCTAATTTTACCTAAAACTAACACATTTACTATTCCTTCGTCGCCTGCACATCTTCAGTTTTTCCTCCATTTCTGCGCACATATAGCTTTTCCCACACGTACAAATGATCACTATTAAGCTAACCTCCACTACCCATTCTTCTTCCCGTTTCTTTTTTCATTTTTTTCTTTTTTTTTATCTCCTCTCCACTCAAACCTAACTTTTCTCCCTCAAATACACAAGCTAATAATCCTGAAATCAATCACCACTCCCAAAATTACCATTTATTGTGACCATGAATCAACTGTGGACCTCTGGTATATGGTAGAATCTTAAGCATAGAAGAAATCTGCCACCTTTCATAGGAATACATGCAGCGGAACTAAGTTTGCTTAGCGATTTTTTTAAGGCTTTGGTTAAGAACAAAATGACGAATGTGAAAGGAATTAAGATTGGTAGAGTACTGACGACCGAAGAAGGAGAATTAGTGGGAATTGAGGAAGTTTCTGAAATTGACGGCAAGAAAAGGGGAAGGATAAGGTTTATATTTAGATTATTGTTAATATTTTATTCTTAGGTTTGTAGCTAGGGTTAAAGTCGTTATTTAGAATTTTTTATTAAGGGTATATTAGTCATTTAATTATTTTCGTTAATTTTTTGTGGATGGACATTAGGAATGTGTAGCTCATTGGTATATTTTGTGTCTTTTGGGACTATAGTGTAGCAATAGAATGTTGTATCACAATGAGATATCGTCTAAAGTGAAGTAGTTGACTGAAAATATCCTTTCAAGATATTTTTATCAAACGACATACAAAATAGAAAGGGATAATTTCGGCTAGTTACTTAACTTTAGGTTGTATTTTATTGTGATACAATAAGTATTTTGATATTACAATTCAGTCCATAAGATGGAAAAAATCTCTCTGAGCTACAGACTTTCAACTTCTGTCCATAGAAATTAAATTTTAGGGGAGGGCAAAGTCGACATTTCATTAAAGCTAAAAACAAAAATAATAGTAAATAAAGAAAGTACATAGTCGAACGCAAAAGGTCTTAGTTAAAAAAATTATGACTTGAACCACACACTCACAGTGAAGAAGAGAAAGCCCGTTCATGAAAAACCTACCATTTTTTAAAAGAAAAGGCCTTCGAACTCACTAAAAAATCCATTATAATCAATAACTAATTGTTGTCACTGTAGTATTGTGATTCAAAGAGGTTAATCATTGTAGCAATCCGTCAATTTCATAACCTGTTGGTGTGAAGAAACGTACAAATATTACAATCAACTTATTCACATCATTTTATGGATGATTGATGGTGATTTAATGGATTTTTTATTCTTTTTTTTTATCGTTGCATGCTTTGGTATTGGTGTATTAAAACCCTAGGTCAATTTTTTATCGTTGCATGCTTTCATCATCTGGGTTATAAACAAGAATTTTTCACATTTGGTTTGTGATTATATAAATGTTATGCAAATTAGCATTAAAAAAATGTCAATGTTGTTGTTGGTTGGATCCATTTGATAAATGATGTTTAACGTTACGGTTACATGAACTATCACTCACTCTCTAGTCGTAAACATGAAAATTTTTCACATAATTTTAGGGGTTTTACAAATTTAGTGTAAATTATATAACTTCGAGTGATTTAGAACATTAATTTTGCTTTTGGTTGTATACATGTGTTAAATAATGTTAGAACGATATTGTTTCATAAATCCGAAGTATTTTGTGTACATTTAGAGGTTTTGAATGACTGATTTTGAAAGTCAAAATGTGTACTTACAATTCAATATTTGAATTGAGATTGTTGAATTGTAGTATTTAACATGTATGTTAAAGTTGGAAGTATATGGTAGTTTTGTTTGGTAGAGTTTGAAAGTTGAAGTTGAGTTAAATTTTTTATTTTTGTCAGTCTTAGCAGGGAAAAACATTGCTAAAGAAACTAATGTTTTCTTATCAAGATAAACCAACATTCAATGGGGCTCATATATCCTGATGATTACAAGTTGAAGAATTTGAAAATAGTTGCATTGTGGATAACAGGAGATGATGGGGTCAGATGTCATGCAAAGTTCAAGTTTGAATATATTGATCTTGTCACTGGTAAGAAGAGCTTTATTACAATTGATGATGAGGTGGATTCCATGTATGATATTTATGAAAGAATAAGGTCGAAGCAAATAAAAGTGGAAGTGTTTCTTATTACGCCAGTGATAAGTGCGTAGAATACGCATTTATCGGGTATTTCGAGACTTGAATTATTTTGTAAATCCTCAAGTTTAGTTAATATTTGATGAATTTTAATGTTTTACATAGACAAGATAGCAAACGGGCATTGAAGATGAAATTGGGTTGAGAAAGCAACATCGAAAAAGTTGCAAAGGAAACAGGGACTAAAACGCAAAGTTGAAGGGACCGAATTGCAAAGAAATCAAAGTTAGAGGGGATGGCGTGGCAGCGCCATGGCATGGTGTGCTAGCGCCATACCAACACTCCATTCTTATTTTGGCCACGAGGATGGTGCGGCAGCGCTACAGAGGTGCGCGGCCGCGCCACCCATTCTATCCCATGGTGCCCCAACGAGGATTTTGGGCACTCCAGCGCCCCTGGACGTGTTTGAACGATTTTTAGCTATAAGATCATCACTCAATGGCCTGATTTAAGTATCTTTTAGGTTTATATGATTTTAGGATGATAGCCACCAAGGAGAAGGCAACCAAGAATAGAAATTGAGAGGTTTTTGAGTGAGAAAGAGGAAGAATAAGTAAAGATCCTAGAGAGAGAAGTGAAGTGATTCAAGTTGGAGCCCTTGGAAAAGGATTTGAAGGAGGATCATTGAAGATTGGATCTCTAGTCTAGTTTTCCTAAACTCTTAAACTCTCATTTTGTATTTCATTTGAACTTTAAGTGTTGAACTTATGATTATGAAATATACGTTGATTGTTATGTTGTTATTTGTGATGGTTGGCTAGTTTTCTTAATCTAGGGTCTTGATGGATCTTGTCTAAACTATGTTTTAATTAATTGGCATGTTATTAATGTTGTTATGTTTGTCGGACTAAGTAAACACAATCTAGATAGTTGTGAGACCGGGAGGATTTTAAATAACAAGTAATGCTTAATGAGGGTATAATTATTCGGGTTAGATAGGGATATCAACTTGAATCATTGTGCGTAAAACCTTAACTTACGCTCGGGAGAGGTGTTAAGGTTGATTTAAATCTTGTGATTAGTGAATTAGACCAAAACACATTAATAATGGCCAATTAGGAGAAACACATGATTGATAAGTAAAATCAAGACCCTAGGTAATTCATTCCTTGCATCTTCATCTTTTATAAATTCTTAAACTCAATTTCTATTCCATATTAGTTCATATTTGTGTTTTAGTTTATTTTCGATTACAATTAATAGATTTAGTTTGCTTAGATCAAATTGGCCTTTCAAACTATAGTACTTAATAATTAATTTGAATATCAATCCTCGTGAGATGATTTCTTTTTTTATCACTTTATTATTTGATATGACCCGTGCACTTGCGGTTAGCATAGTCGCGATCAGCCAGAGCAGAAGCAACCATAAAGTCTACCAAAAAAAGCTACACTTTATTCTCTTTTTCAAACTTTGCAGTATATTCACTCAAATCCAAATAACTTTGCTCATTCCTTCAAACATCATTAAACAACCCTTTGCTATCATTTGTTGTATAATAAACAAAACCATAACAAACCACACCTAAAAGTCGGCCACCAGAAATGTAGTTGAGGATGATAGTGCATTAAGTAACAACTAGCGTAGTTGTGAAGCTAATGTAGCAACTAAGGTCGATTCTATTAACGAGAGTTTAGGTAATGAAGAAGATAGTGCAATTAGTGAGAATAATGTTGATGATGAGTCATTAAGATGTTATAGACAAGTAGAAGTTTACTTTCTAATGAAAAAGATCAAATTGATAGAGCAAGTCTAATGAGGTATTTAGATAGACATAGTTATGAAACTCCTACTGATTGACAACACAAGTTAGAGGTTAGGGCTATGTTTGATAATGTTGCTCATTTTTGGGAGTTCTGAAAGATGTGATGATCAAGGGAGGATTTGATATTGAGAGAATTTACAATGGCAAGAAAAGGTTTAGAGCAAAATGCAAAGTTGAAGTTCGTGAATGGATGGTAATTGGTGACCAGCTTGCTGATAGTGGAGGATTTATTACTAAAGAGCTTAAATCAGGATATATATGCTTGAGATGTAAGAGGACATGATCTTTTTCTACAATGTGGATTGCTAATCAGATACAAGGTTTAATGGAGTCCAACCTTAAGGTGAAGATATCTATGATTCATGGACTATATAAAGTTAGATCATAGAGTCAAAGTCTATGGAATGATGTTATACAAAGCTAAAAAGTTAGCACTACAAAAAATTAGTGGCAATCATGGAAAGAGGTATGAGAAGCTATCTCAGTATCATGCCATGATAATTTATAAAGTGATGTGTAACAGTCTATGCCAACTTGGTAAAACAGTATTTCAGAGATTCTTTGTGTTATTCAGTGCATAGAAAAATGCTTTTCTTAATAATTGCAGGCCTTATATAGGCATTAATGGTGGTCATTTAAGGGGTGAATATGGGGAAAATTTGCTTGCTGCAATAGGGGTTGATGCAAATAATGAGATTGTCCTGCTTGCAATTATAATATGCATGGTTTTTGTCCTTGTTGCATGATTTTTTGGATAATGGGAGACAACGTATATTCATGAGTGATTGAAAAAAATGTTTAGTTAGTGCACTTGAACAAACATGGCCTGGTGTATACAGCAGACACTGTAAGAGGCATATTTATGCTAATTTTAGAACTTTATAACCGAGTTTGGCTTTAAAAAGGTTGTTTTAGGGAGCATGTAAGAGCACCAACAAGAATGACTTCTTCGATGCCTTAGATAGGATTATGGACATTAATAAAAATACTAGGAAATGGTTTGATAACTTAGAGGATTACTCATGGGCTTTTTAGGCATTTGACAAGAACTGCAAAGTTATTGATCCAACCAACATTACGACTGAATGCTTCATTAAATGGATAGGTGAGTATAGGAACAAGCCTTGTTTGACATTATTGGAGAGATTAGATGCAAGTTAATAAAGAGATTTACAAAGAGAAGAAAGAAGGTAAAAAAATGGTCTTCTACAATTACACCTAGATTGAAGCCACAGCTTTATGAAATCTATGAGGATAGTTGAAAACTCAGTGTAAAGTCATTTGGAGACACTATTTTCTAGGTTAAAGATATGTTCTACACACCTATGCAATGGTTTAATGTTCATGTTAAAAGTAAAATGTTGCGTATTTTAATGAATGCAGGTGCATGTGTCGCAAATAAGTAATAAAGTGATAAGAGGGTGTCAATTATGAGAAATATTAATCCTATAATTATTGAATATGATTAATTTACGAATTTATCTAAAGAAAACGAAATATTTGATTGAGGAAGTTAAAATAGACTAAAATTAACTACTAAGCAAATTAATTTAAAGATTCAACTAATAAAAATATTTAGGGCTAATGATTTTATTGTATTTTGTCGCATCCAATTCTTCTATTGATGTTCTGATTTAAAATATGTGTTGCTAATTAATTATCTTAATTTATTTAACAGTGTCTCTCGAGATCAACTGAGCTTGTTTCACATCTAAAATTTCATTATATCTTTATGTGAAATTAATTAAATAGAAGTACATTACAATTAGTGATAATATCTAAATAAACTACGCGCATCATATTAGTATATCTCTACCTAATATATAATTTACGAGATCTATCACACGGTCTAGATATGATATTCACTTCTCAATTCTTTTCAATCCACAATTCATTCAAATATTGACAAAATATTCAAAAGTATTAATTATCATAATAGATACTCAACTCTAAATCTCAAATCAATTATACAACACAATATTATAAATTGGATGCTCCAAATAGATTAAATCATTACCCTAGAAAAAATAAGTTTAGCCATTGATGAGATAAAGATCAAATCCAACAATCAAGAATTTAACAATTAATAACAAAATCTCAATAATCACAATATTGTTAAATTCAAAACTAAATTAAAAAGGAAAGAAAGAAAAATTAGATTAAGAGAGCTTGAATTCACAAAGTTGATGAAAATCTCCCAATGATGAAATCTCCTTCTCCTTGTTGATTTTTTCCTTTCTCTCTCTAAAAATCTCCTTCTCTTTTTTTTTCTCTCTCTCTTTTGCCAAACTAAACTCTTTTCCCAAAAGTCTCATTTTCTTTCCTTCCCTAAAATATAAAAACCTCAACTTCAATTACATCTAACTATCAAAACTTGATCTAAGGGTTCAAAAATCATGCAAACATCGTCCATATTTAGCCCAAGTGGCAAATATCAAAAGGGTCCCCTTACTTTTAATTAATTTGAATTTAGGTTCTTGTTTTGATATTTTTGCGTTTTGGTTATCTTTTTCTCGCATTTTGATTCTCTTTTTCTCGCATTTTGATTCACCTGGGCAGAATGCAAGACACAATCATGCCATGGTTTGGTGCGGCTCGCACTTCATTATGCCAAGAAAGGCAGAAAATTTGATAATTATCAATTAGACCCCTTATATTTAATTATTTTGAATTTAGCCCCTTATTTTAATATTTTTGTATTTTGGTCCTCATTTTGTTGTATTTTGGTCCGTGTATCTTTTACATTTTGGTCATCAAACAACTTCTTTTTTGAGTCGAATTTATCATTTTCGAATCCATTTTAATTTAGATGGCCAAGTCTCTCATTTTTTGCACAATATAAACAAAACACATCAAATGCTAATGAAACTTTAGAATTAAACAAACAAATCAAGTCTAAAAGTGCATGATAAGCGCGTTTTCTATGTAATTATCAAATATCCTTACACTTGAATGTTTGCTTGTCCTCAAGTAAATCAAATCAAAATAAACAGAGATAGGGAAAAAATTGATCCAAAGTGACACAATTGAGATCAATTAAGAAGTGAGCAACTTTTTGTCAAGATAATATCAAGTCTTATAGATCAAGTAAAACGCTCAAGTTGAAGAAACTTTCCAAAATGTTGTCTCTTTGTCCTATAATCTAACTTGAATAACAAAGACAATTTTGCTTAAAAATTCCTCGTGAGTGTGTGAATTATCACTCATGCTTGATTGTTCTTCAATTCAGATTAGATTATGCTCACAATTAAATCCAAATTAAACCTTTTAGAGAACTCCATAAGCTTAGTTTTCAAGTCACTCTTCACTCATGCATTGGGACATTACATTAAGGATCCTTAGGACTTGTAAGGCTTGTAGTGATAAGCAAAGGTTAAGGTAAGAAATTTTAGATTCCTTAAGTGAAGTTCTAGCACCCTAATTACCTTAATCCTTCTAGAACCATTCCTTCGATCCAATGCTTCATTTCTTTATTCACCTCCCAATTTTTTATAATAATATGCATATCCCCACACTTATTTATTTGCATCTCTTTTCTTTTTTTTTTTTCACCTCACTCTCACCTTTTGATGCGAGTACTCTATAATTACTCAGGCGTGAGACTCGATTACTCGGTAAGAGTTTAGCTTAATTTTTAAACTTCTATAATCGGCCTTGCTCTCACCATTTGATGCGAGTACTCTACGCTTGCCTAAGCGTGAGACCCAATTACTTGGTAAGAGTTCGGCTTATTTTTCATACTCCTCCCAACCTTTGTTAATTTGATAGCCCTAGAATGGAAAAAAAAAAAGCAATTAAGGGTGCTAAAACCAAAGGATATGAATACTAGAAATTATTCATTGTCGTAAGGGTGAAACAAAGCAAAGGTTTGGCTCAAAGAGGTGAACTATGGATTAATTTTCTCTAGGTTAGCTTGAAAGATTCGAATTTATCAAAGATGGCATAATTCATTTCCCTAATGAAGTGCCCCTTAATGTTTCACTCCTAGTGACCATCAATTAAATTCAACTAGGGCTCAATCTCTTTTCTAGATCATATAAGCTTTCTCTAAATTTCCGAACAACTAAGCAAATGTGACTCGGTGCTCAATGATTTTAGAGAATCTTTTGAGTAAAATAAAATTGTTGACAAGTAAAACATAAGAAATTAAAACAACATTTATCATTTCGCATAATTCAAGCATTCACTAACACAATAATATCATTGGCTTTCCTTTTAACCAAGACAAAAGCATGCACAACAAAACAAATCCATTCTCAAAAGGAAAGGAAATATCACTAATAAAGGCCATGAAAAGAAAATGGTAAAAAGAAAACAAACAAATTTCAAAACTAACAAACATGCCATAAACACTCCTAAAACACGACAATAAAAACTAAACCCGAAAATATTTTGTGTGTAGTTTGGTGGCATAATCAATACATTCCGCAAAATATTTTCACAATTAAAATCCCTCCCCCACACTTAATCGAAACATTGTTCCCAATGTTTAAGTAGAAAACAATCAAAGGATAAAGCAAAGAGATCATACCTAGGAGGCAAGAAATAAAAAACTTGCCTTTCATTGAGCATTGTCACTCTCATCTTCTTACGAAGGTGAAAATTGTGGAAACTATGGAAGTTTGCAAGGTAATGCCCTTTTTCGGTGCTATTTTCACTTAAAAGTCTTTTTCTGGCAATTCAACGAACACTTGGAATGTTTATTTATACTACCACTTTTTCTTGCACTCCAACCCTTGTATTAGCTTCCTTTCACTCTTAAAACACACTCCAAGTGCTTTTAATTGACCAAACTTAAGATTTCTATACTAAACCTCACTCAATCAATTCGTCAAACACTTGGTGCGTAACTTTAAAAACTACTCAACCTAACACCAAAAACTTTCCTTTCCACCAAAATTTTTGTCACAAAAAGCCACAAACACTTCTAAGATAGCAAATACCCAACAACTTCTACAATAAATTTAATCCATAAACCCAAATTCTTCCACCAACTCACAATTTTCCTAATTTTCAAAATTAAATGCACAATGAAAAATTGAGTTGCATAAATGTGTGAACATACTTGCAATCAGTTGTGTAATGCCAAGATGGAAGTTGAAATTGTGTATTTTGTGAAAGAAGTGATGCAATTGAGAGGGTAAGTGGTTGAGGGGATTTTCTTTTGTGTTTTGGGAGGAGAAGACAAGGTAAGAATGAGGCCGAAGGGGGGAGAGGGGATTAGAAATGTAGGTGTGCAGGTGATAGAAACAACTAGCATGGCGCGGTTGTGCCTTAGCTACTACCATGACATATCAAATTGAAGCTCTTAAAGTTTAGTTTCTAACGCCATAAACGGATTGTGATTCTAAATTATGTAGACAAAGTTATTATAGTGTCTAGTTTCTAACACCATAAATGGATTGTGATTTTGAATTGTGTAGACAAAGTTATTACAGTTTTAGTACACCATACTCAGAACATCAATTTTTGCAGTTTTTGCTCAAGATGAATGAAAAGGCTCGTAGACTTGAACGTGTGTTCCCAAACTTCTCCTCCATCTCCTAAGGTTGATTCTTGAGCTTCCTAAAGTTCTCCACATGCAAAAAAAAGCAAATACACACAAAAGTTCATTAATTTTAAACAAAACATCATTCAATTAAAGAAAAATTCACACAAAACACAAAATATAAAACTTGGGCTGCCTCCCAAGAAGCGCTAAGTTTAACGTCTTTAGCTAGACCAAGTGCTTTTGCAACAAAGAAATACTTAAACACTGTCTAATATAATGATAATATTGGATTACTCGAACTCATTCTCCATATAATGCTTTAGCTATTGTCCATTTAGTTTGAACGTTTCTTTAGTTTCATAATGAACTTCGACTGCAACATGAGGAAGCACACAAGCCAAGCCATTGTGAATGTCTCTAACCATCTTGTCTTTGGTTTACCCAAAAATAACTTTGATCTCCAGTTGAACAATAAAACACGATGGCTTGATGCAAAATGTTTCCCAAGAGCTTTCCTATGATGCCACTCATTTGTCTCCTTACGAATTTTGGTAATTTTGTATACCTCATTCTGAAACTTCTCCATCTTATCTTTATGAGCATTCACTACACACTTGTCAATAACATCTATCTTATGGCAAGTACTTGGCTTACTTTGAGATTTCATGCCATGAAAGATGTTGAACTTAACGTCTTTATTGTTCACTTTTAGTGTCAATTCACCACATTTAACATCAATCAAAGCTCCACTAATGGCTAAGAATGGCCTACCAAGAATGAGAGGAATCTCATAGTCTTCTTCTATATCTAATACAATGAAATCTGCCAGAACTATGAATCTATCAACCTTTACTAGTACATCTTCCACAATTTCTCTTGGATGCTTTATTGATTTATTCGCCAATTGAAGTAACATGGTTGTTGCTTTAACTTCACCAAGTCCCAAATTCCTGAAAACAAAAAAAGACATTAGATTGATACTTGCAACTAGATCACATAAATCTTTTTCAACGTGAAACCACCCAATGGTACAAAGGATAGTCAAACTCCCTGGATCCTTCAATTTCAGAGGCAATTTGTTTTACAAAATTGTGCTCCATTCTTTCGTAAGCATCACAGTCTCATTTTCTTTTAATTTCCTTTTGTTAGATAATATTTCCTTCATGAACTTTGTATAGCTTGGCAGTTGCTCAAGCGCATCTATAAAAGGAATATTAATGTGTAACTTTTTGAAAACATCAAGAAATTTGAAAAATTGCTTATTTAGCTTGTTTTTTCAGAGACGTTGAGGGAATAGAATTGGTGGCACGTATGATGGAGGCGATATAGCTTACTTCAAAAGAGTTGGTTCTTCTGGTAGTGGGTTTGAAGGACTTGTTTCCTCATAGGTGTGGTTGGTGCTTTCTATTTGCTCTTCATCATTTTCTTCTTCTATTTTTGCTTGATTAGATGATGAAGATACATGTTGTTCCTACCTTTCTTCTTTCAGCTTGCCTTTTGGTTCTTCAAGCTACTTCCCATTTCGAAGTGTAATGACATTCACATCCTCTCTTGGGTTGGTCTCGGTATTACTTGGCAATGATCCTTGCTGCCTTTTCATCATCATGCTTGCAAGTTGCCCCACTTGCACTTCGAGATTTCGAATGGAAGCCGCTTGATTCTGCAAAATTGTTTTTGTTTCTATCATGAACTTGGAAGTGTTCATGGTTAGTTGAGTAAGGGCTTCTTCTAAGTTGACCTTTTTCTCTTGAGGTTGGAATTCGGGTGATGGTCTTGCGACATTTTGATTTCCCCTCCAAGAGAAATTAGGATGGTTCTGCCAACCTTGATTATAGATGTTAGAATAAGGATTACTTTGCTGATTGTAATTCCTAACATATGAAATTTGCTCGGAAGATGATAGAGCAAATCGATTTCCAACTTGGAAAAAATGTAATTAGGTGATTGCTGCTAAAGGTGGGCACTGTTTGGTTCGGTCCGAATTTTTAAAAACTCGGACCGGACCAAAAAAATTTAAGTTTTTTAATTTTAGAACCGGACCGGATCGAACCGAATAGATATAAAAGATCGGATCGAACCGGGTCGAATATAAAAGAAAATTGAAATAAAATCAACCCGAACGGTTCGAATTTCGGGTTAGTTTTTAGATTAAATTATTAATTTTTTAAAATTTTTAGAAATAAAACGACGTCGTTTATAAGAAAAATATTAAAAAATAATAATTTCGGTCTGGTCTGGATTTTTTGAGTAAAACCTGAAACTAGACCGATTTAAATGAAACACTGGACTAAACCCGTCGGCTCTGGTCTAATTCCGGTCCGGTTCAAGCCAAGTTTTATGCCACCCCTAATTGTTGCCATACAACTCACAAGCCAATTGCGAAATATGAATAGAATTTGCTGTCATGGCTCTAAATTGTTTGGTTAAGGTAGTGAGCTTAGCGGTAAGTGCAGAAATATTGTCAACTTCATGAATTTCGAATGCTTTTTTTGACGTTAAGCGTTCTGAGGGCCACTGATAAGCATTTGCAGCCATCTCCTCTAATAGTTCGTAAGCTTCATCAATTGTTTTCCCCATTAGTGCACCTCTAGCTGCTGCATCTATTAATGTTCTTATTAAAGTTCCCAAATCATTGTAGAATGTTTTAACTTGGAGCCATTTGATTAAGCCATGGTGTAGACATCTTCCCATCATATCCTTGTATCTTTCCTAAGCTTCATATAATGATTCCCCATCATATTGCGTGAAAGTGATTATATCATTCCTTAGCTTTGCTATATTTGTTGGAGGAAAAACTTTTGCCAAAAACCTTTGTGCTAAGTTATCCCAAGTAGAGGTAGTTTCAGGAGGAAGTGAATTACACCAACTCTTTACCTTATCCTTCAGTAAGAATGGAAAAATCTTCAACTTAATAACATCATCCGACACACCGTTATATCCGAAAGTATCACAAATCTCTAAGAAGTTTGCAATGTGGGCGTTTGGATCTTCGTGTGCCAACCTATTGAATTACACTGAGGTTTGAATCATTTGAATAATAGCTGGCTTGATTTCAAAGTTGTTAGCTTGAATAGCCGGCCTTCTAATGCTAGTCGAGGCTTCATTAACTGTCGGAATGACATAATCTCTTAAAGCTCGCTGATTTTTTGCCTCAACATTATTCCTAAAATTCTGTTCTATGGTGCTAATTTGTCGATTTTTGCTTTTTTGTTGCACCAAAGGAAAGCCCTGGAAGAACAAACAAAAATAAACTTTAGATTAAAACAAAGATTAATCCGATCGATATTAAAGGAACTTAACATTCTCCGGCAATGGCGCCAAAAACGTATTGCGTATTTTAACGAATGCAAGTGCATGTGTTACAAGTAAGTAATAAAGTGATAAGAGGATGTCGATTTCATGAGGAATGTTAATCCTATAATTACCAAATATGACTAATTTACAAATTTATCCAAAGAAAACGAAATAATTTGATTGAGGAAGTTAAAATAGACTAAAATTGATTACTAAGCAAATTAATTTAAATATTAAACTGAAGGAAATATTTAGGACTAATAGTTTTATTGTATTTGGTCGCATCAATTCTTTCATTGACATTATTCTAATTTAAAATATGTGTTGTTAGTTAATTATTCTAATTTATTCGACAGTCTCTTTCGAGATCAATCGAGCCTATTTTGCATCTAAAATTTCATTATATCTCTATGTGAAATTAATTAAATAGAAGTGCATTATGATTAATGATAATTTCTAATTAAACTATGCAAACCATATTAGCATATCTCTATCTAATATGTAATTTACGGCATATATTACACGGTCTAGATATAATATTCACTTCTCAATTCCTATCAATTCACAATTAATTCAAATATTGGCCAAATATTCAAAAGTATTAATTATCGTAATATATACTCAACTCTAAATCTTAAATCAATTAAATAATACATTATTAGAAATTGGATGTTCCAAATAGATTAAATCATTGCCCTAGAAAAAATAACTTCAGCCATTCATGAGATAGAGCTTAAATCCAACAATCAAGAATTTAACAATTAATAACATAATCTCAATAATTACAATATTGTTAAATTTAAGACTAAATTAAAAAGGAGAGAAAGAAAAACTAGATAAAGAAAGCATGAATCCACAAGGTTAATGAAAATCTCCTAATCTTTTGCTGAAATCTCCTTCTCCTTATTGATTTTTTACTTTCTCTCTCTAGGATTCTTCTATCCCTTCTCTCTCTCTCTCTCTCTCTCTAAACTAAACTCTTTCCCCAAAAGTCTCATATTCTTTCCATCCCTAAAACATAAAAACCTCAACTCCAATTACATCTAGCTATCAAAACTTGATCTAAAGGTCCAAAAATCATTCAAAAATCGTCCACATTTAACCCAAGCAATAAATATTAAATAGGCCCTCTTTCTTTTGATTAATCTGAATTTGGGTTCTTGTTTTGATATTTTTATGTTTTGGTCCTCATTTTGTTGCATTTCGGTCCACCTCGATAGAATGCAAGATGCGGTCACGCCATCGTTTAGCTTGGCCGCACACTTCATTATGTACAGAAAGGTAGAAAATTTGATAATTATCAAATAGACCCCTTACTTTTGATTATTTTAAATTTGACCTCTATTTGATATTTCTATATTTTTTCCTTATTTTGTTGTATTTTGGTCCGTGCATCTCTTACATTTTGGTCTCCGAACGACTTTCTTTTCTAGCCGAATTTATCGTTTTTGAATCCATTTCACTTTAAATGGCCAATATTCTCATTTTCTGCACATTATAAGCAAAACACATCAGATGCTAATGAAACGTAAGAATTAAACAAACAAATCAAATTTAAGAGTGCATGATATACGCACTTATCATAAAACATGTGATTGTGGCTTTTGGGAGTTGGTTGGATTCTCATGTAGGCTTGCGATGGCTTACATTAACTACCTCAGACATAAACCTGAAAACTATATTCTATACACTACAACAAATATGGCTTTTGGTAGCATTTTATAGTAGCATTTTTTATTATAATGTTACTAAATGCTAGTCTATTATAACATTTACTAGAAAATGCTACAACTAAATGATAAAGAAATAACATTTTTTATTTCAATTGCATTTTTTTTAATTAGTAGCATTTTTATTAATGTTATATATACCATTACCTAACATGGCATTAGAAAAACGCTATCAAATAAGTTTTATTTAGCGGCATTGAAAAAATGCTATAAAAAAACATAAATTTATAGGCGAAAAATTTATGAAACCGCAAAAATTAGAAGTAACAAAATTTTTGTTTTTATTATTCTCACACAACTGGGGATTTTTGTTTTCTTTAAACACTACACAATAACAAGCCACTTTCTTCTCTCGAATTCTTTTTCTCTTTCAATTAGGAAATAAAACTCTAGTTACCGCATGAAATTTTTTTCTCCCATCAATTCGATTGAAAAAAATTATCTATCCATCCTCATATTTTCTGTTAAAGAAAGCATTATTGAAGCCCTAAATCAAAACT
Organism: Melia azedarach; assembly: GCA_028052125.1. Lineage (NCBI taxonomy): Eukaryota > Viridiplantae > Streptophyta > Magnoliopsida > Sapindales > Meliaceae > Melia > Melia azedarach. Next base: position 7,577,458 of record CM051395.1, read on the forward strand.
CTATCCAGTTGGTATATATCATTCTTTTTTCTTGATTAAGCATGACAAATATGAAGAATAGCAAGTCAATAGACACGACAGTTGAATCTCAAAGAGTCTCATCGGAGGATTTTGCAAGAAAAATGAGGTAGAGAATTGCTGCAAAGACTCTAGGTTGAATCTGATAGGTTTGTTTTAAACGAATTTGAGTTATTTTCAAAGAAAATTTAGGCATAGTATATCAATTGTAGAAAGTACCACATTGCATATAGATTTTGTGAGTTTGTATATTTTGTGATAAATTATTGAACCTTGTTGGAAATCATCTTGTGATATTAATTGAAAATCATTGAATTTATATGAAAAAAGAAAGTAAAGTGGTGCATTTGTTCTGTTATAGTTGATGTTACACACACACACACACACACATATATATATATATATATATGTTATGTTTCTAACATGCACACGATGTGTTTATTGAAAGTCTTCAATGGATATTAAATAAACAAAACCAAACTAATAAATTAGTGTGAAAGGACACTGTATAGAAAGAATATTATGAATATGTTTATAGTTAATTGATTTACTTATATTAAGTCTGCTGCTTATTTCCATTTCTTGCATTAATATATGCTGCTGATGGTTACTACTAGTGTTGGTAATATCACTAGTAGATACTGTGTGATCTGTATGCATTCGACACTTACTTTTCTCTTCATATTGGTGTTTAACAAGTCCACATATATGACCTTATAGACCACCCGCTGCAATGTTACTTTGGTTGGTACGAATTACATAGTATCGTGGGTTAGATATAATACTTGAGGTGCTAGAAGCAAGCTTCCTACTGCTCATCTAGTAGCGGATCAATAATGGGATGTTCTTATTTATCCTCATAAAGTATATTAGTTATCAATGGAGCATTTTCTTTATATAGGTGATTAATGAAATGTACCGTATACATTGTTGTTTGCCTAGCAGAATGAGAACATACATGAGGATTAGGTTTAAGATATTACATGATGCAGTAATGATTTCAAAATGTACCGTATACATTGTTGTTTGCCTAGCAGAATGAGAAACTATTCTAATGCGGTCATGTTCTATTGGAGCCCAACACACTTGTCTTTTGATTTTGCAATCCAAATCAGAATTGATATTGCTAGGATGTTCTATGGAGATATTCTGCCCTTGATTTCTTGTTGATTAAGAAGGGAAAAAATAGTGGATAGGCTGTATGCAAAGCAGCCATACCTTGTTCTGTTTTAGAAATCTCAAGTGGGTTACACTGCACTATGTACTCTAGCTTGCCAATATTAAGGGTTTTCAGTTTTTGCTGAAATATTTACACCTCTTTATACTTTTGTCAGTCATTTGATTATGCACTTAAGAATCTATCTTCATTTACTTCTGCTGGTGTTATTTCCACCTCTTAGTTACAATTTTATTCTTCACCTGCAAATTTAGTGCATATGCTTATGCTAGGATCTTGAATGATCTTTAAAATAGGCCATTACTGCACTTCAAAAAGGGGCATACCTGCTCAAGTATGGAAGAAGTGGGAAGCCCAAGTTTTGTCCTTTCCGACTTCTGCTAGTGTGTATATGTTCCTTATCTTCCACCCTCTACTATGCAGTTATTTGAATTGTTATTAACCATTATGTACCTGTTGAAGTCTATAGGTATTGGATTTTTGTTTTCCTTACCAGAAATTTGTTTGTACATTTTAACAAGATAGGATTATGATTAATGAGTTGCTGTCACTATGCAATTGTAACCTTTCAACCCATTTATTTGGAGAAACCATGTGTGCAAAGCCTTCTACATCTAATCAAATGAACATAGGACTGCTGTATGAATAACTTCACTTGAAATTGAACATGGTCTGAAAATCTTTGTGTCGTTCCCCTACGTAAATACACATTTGTTGTATGCACTTTAGCCACACATTCATGGCTAAATAACTTAAGATTAGTTTCTTACTACTTCTTATAAAAGAGGGTTCCTTACCATTAGAATTTATCAAATGATATAATGACTGATTTTCTTTAATATTAAGTTAGATGGGTTCAATTACTAACGAGTATATATATTAGTCACAAAAAAAAAAAAAAAAATGCTAAATGAGTAAATGCAGTTTAATATATTCAAATTCAAAATTGGTTTTGCTTTTTCTTAAGTTTTTTTTATCTTTAACATGCTCATCCCATAGACATGTAGTGATATTACTTAGTTTTCTATTATTCGTACTTCTGTTGGGATATTATGAAGGAATAATAAACTTTAGCTTGTCTTGTGATATATATATATACAAAAATTATATGTATTTACATCAACTGGGTAAACGAAACTATATGTGTAAATAATAAAAAAGTAAATATGTAATTGATCTTCTAGATGGTTTGATTTTATAGGCAATAATGGAGATCGAGGTGTTGGCCAAATGATTCAAGCTAATATTCCCAATTCTTTTCAAGATTCTTGGTAAGCAATTAGCGGTCTAATGACTAGGGCAAGGACAAAAAGGATGAAATAGGCTTTACAACGCTTAATCATGGAAGTGTATGACAAAGAGGCTATTATAGAAAGTTCTAAGACTGTTCGTGAAGTTTCCAAAGCTTCACCAAAGATAATCACTTATCTTTATGTACAAGAAGAAGAATAAAATAGTCTTGCGCTGCTAAATCCTAAAGTTGCATGGATAATTTAGGCTTTTGAAGGTTTCTTTTTCCTATAAAAAATAAGTTTCCTTATTTATTTAGGATTGTTATTTTTTAGGTTTCCTTATTAGATTAGGATTGTTATTAAAATTTTCTTATTAGATTAGGATTGTTATTTAGATTCCCTTATAGGATTAGGATTATAGTTTTATTTTCCAACTTAAGTTAGGATTTCTATTCTTACTTAATTTTGGGCACTTATTTTATTTAGGATTATGATGTTTACATGTCTATATAAAGGCTACAAGTATGTAAAACAAATTTCATCATATCATTAATAATATTGAGATATTTTCAGTAAGCTTAGCTTTGCGTTCTTGTGTTCTTGGTAGAATACAATATCTTGACTTATCAAGGGAGTGATCAACCTTTGTGATGTCTTCAAGATTGGAATTTTAAAGACTTGCCTTAGGAACTCTTGAATCAGTTGTTATGCGCACCTTAGAAACTAGAAAAAAATTGTATATGATCATATTAGAACCTAAGGAAACTAAGTTCTTAAAATTCTAATCTTAAAGACACCAAAAAGGTTGATCACTCCCTTGATAAGTTAAGATATTATATTCTACCAAGAACACATGAAAGCAAAGTTAAACTTGTTGAAAATACCTCAATATTATTAATGATATGATGAAATTCGTTTTACATACTTGTAGCATTATATAGGCATGTAAACATCATAATCCTAAATAAAATAAGTGTCCAAAATTAAGTAGGAATAGAAATCTTAACTTAAGTTGGAAAATAAAATTATAATCTTAATCTTATAAGGGAACCTAAATAACAATCCTAATCTAATAAGGAAACTTTAATAACAATCCTAATATAATAAGAAAACCTAAAAAATAATAATCCTAAAAAAATAAGGAAATTGTTCCCTATAAGACAAAGAAATGTCCAAAAGCTCAAATTATCCATGCGACTTTAGGATTTAGCAGCGCAGGGCTATGTTATTCTTCTTGTTGTATATAAAGAGAAGTGATTGTCTTTGGTGAAGCTTTGGAAACTTCACGAACAGTCATAGAACTTTCTAGAATAGTTTCTTTGTCATACATATTTATGATTAAGCCTTGTAAAGCCTCTTTCATCCTTTTTGTTTTTGCCCTAGTCATTAGACCGCCGATTCCTTGCAAAGGGTCTTGAAACGAATTGGGAATATTAGTTTGAACCATTTGGCCAGCACCTCAATCTCCATTATTCCCTCCCTCTTCAAAAGGATTCGTCCTCGAATCACCTATATCAAACAAAGATAAATCAACAATAATAAAAGTCGCACTAACATTACCATAATTGTTAGACAAATCTAAATTGTAGGCATTATTATTGATTCCCTCCAAGGTTTGGAAAGGTCCATCTTCGCTAAGCTGAAATTTTGATTTTCTTTGTGTAGGAAACCTCTTTTTATGCATGTTCACTAAATCTAATCTTCAGGGTAAAAAAAAACCTTCAAACAATCTTTATTAGCTTGCTTGGCATGTTGCTTATTCTTCCTTTCAATGTTAGCCCAAATCTTGGTAGGTAAATCCTTCACAAAATTGGCCTTCTTTTTATTATCAAGATCATGATGTTCATTAGTAGATAAAGATAAAATATCCACAGGAGTTAAAGGATTGAAACCATAAACAATTTCAAAAGGTGAAAAAGAAGTAGTAGAATGAACAAACCTATTATATGCAAACTCTTGCAATAAAGACACAACAACATTATGCAAAGAGTGGTTAAGATCATTAGTAGAAAAGTAAACATTCTTGTACATAAGTACAAGTAGTTGCTGCCTTGCAATCATGACACTCTTAATCTCATTTTTTTCAGCAAATACACTAATTCCCTTTCTTTTCTCTCCTTTTTACACACTTTCCTCTCTAATTTTCATCTCAACCTCACTTGCTCTCTTTGTTTTTGCTTGCTCACTTTCTTTCTTTCTCTTTTCCTCTTGCTCACACTTTTATTCCATTCTCATTTTGCACTATCTCGCTATCCTAATCTGGTCTTCATAAGTTTGCAAAGGTTAGTACAATAGTTCGGTTATTCATTACAAAAGAATAACTATTTTTCTACCCATCATGTGTAACCTTCCGATTAAACTGCCATGGTCGACCAAGTAATATATGACCAGCATGCATTGGTGCCACATCACATAGAACCTTATCCTCATACTTGCCAATTAAAAAAGAAATTAGAACTTGCTTCGTTACCTTTATTTCTTCATATTCATTCAACTATTGCAATTTGTACGGTTTAGGATGCTTTATGGTATGCAAATTTAGCTTATCTACCAACAAAGTATTAGTAACATTAGTACAACTTCCATTATCAATAATCATAGTACATACCTTATCTTTCATATGGTATCTTGTGTGAAAAATATGCTCACGTTGCTCCACATCAACATCATCCTTAGGCTATATACTTAGGGCTTTCCTTGTAACCAACAAATCATTATGCACAGGTTCTTCAACATCAGAACAATCCTCCAGTGGTGGCATCTCATCCTCATTTGAGCTAGCACTTTCCATTTCTCCATTTTCCAATACAATCATAACTCTTTTGTTTGGGCATGGAGAAACAATATGCCCTAATCCTTGGCACCTAAAACACTTAACTTCAAGTGACTTTGATGAAGTTTTAGTTTTAGTTTTACCTTTAGAAAAAATTAATCAAATCCTTTTGCTTTGCTTCTTCTTTTGTCTTTGAGACAACTTTGTTGTGCTTCCAATTAGATTTCTATGAAGAATTAGAAGCTGAATAAGATCTGAATTCTTTTGATTTGATTTGCTTCTCCACTTTATTGGCTTTGTGCAATAGCTCCTTCATCTCCATATAGTGTTGTAAATCAACCACATCAGCAATCTCTTTGTTCAATCTGCTAATAAATCTAGCCATTGTTGCTTCTTGATTTTCCTCTATGTTTGCTCTAATCATGGTTATCTCCATCTCCTTGTAATAGTCCTCCACACTTAAGGACCCTTGAACCAACCCTTGCAACTTTCTATGTAAATCTCTATAGTAATGGTTTGGTATAAATCTCTTGTGCATTACCAATTTCATTTCTTCCCATGATTGAAGTGGCCTTTCTCCATTCCTATGCCTATTGATCACCAATTGATCCCACCATATGCTTGTATAATCTACGACCTTCATAGCTGCTAGTTTTACTTTCTTCTCCTCGGAGTAATTATGGCAATCAAATACATGTTCAACCTTTCTTTCCCACTCCAAGTATAGTTCGGGATCATTCTTTCCTTGAAAGGTTGGAATCTTTAGCTTATACTGCTCAAATTGTTATCTCTTTTGGAAACAACCTTCTTGCCTCGTTTAGAACTTGATTCCTCCTAATCTGAATCCTATTCCCCTTCCTCTTTCTCCTCAAGCACACATCTTTTAATGGTTGTAGACATAGGCGGGGATTGCATATCATCCAACGTAGCATTCAACTTCCTAAATTGTTCATTAACAGCCTTTATGAACATTTTCATGTCAACTTCCTACGATTCTTCTTCACTACTCATGTTTATAACCTGTAAAGCTTTGTTAGAAAAAAAGGAAAATTTATTCCTCTCACACTCTCTCACGTGTTTGCACTCAAATTAATTTGTTATCACTTGTGTTTCACATTAATTTGGCTTTTTTTGACGATGGTCTCAACACTTTTGCATTTTACTACTCAAGCCAGCCCCTTTTATGTTCTTAAAAGAATCAAGATCAACAATATGAAAGAGCAATCGGTTAGATGGTGGCAAATCTCAAAATTAGAACGTTAAAAACTTAGTTGAGGCAAACGACAATGAAGAAAAAAAATAATTAAAAGAGCCAAGAAAATTAGAAAACTTCAAAAGAAAGCAAAAGACATGCAAAAAAAAATCACTAGAATGCAACAAATTGAAATGCAATGCCAAAAGACACAAACAGTCTTGCACAATTGATCTCGAATGGAATAAATAGAATATGGAACATGAAATTGAATTAATTTAGACACAAGAATCCTTATTTAATGAGGATTAATACTAGTTAGTATAATAAGACAACTGTTTAGTCAAATCCAAAAAAAGAAAATGAGCTTGTTATGATTTATTTGAATAGGAATATGGTCTTACATTTTAAGAAATCCCTTTTTGGCTAGGAAAAGGATTAAAATCAAATATGCAATCTTAATAAATAATGTAAAACAGATTGCTCACCGATCAAAAAATGCAATCTAACTCCTCTATGTTTTTTTTTTTCAGTTGGATATTCTTTTTTATTCCTCTTTTTTTTTTGTTAACAAAACTTAACATAAACTGAATGAAATATATTCAAAAACACAAAGAAGTAGAATAGAAGTCAAGAAAGGTATGCGAAGACAACACAAAAATTGCACAAAAATAAAATAAAAATGTAAAACAAGGATAAGTAAAGGATATATAACCTGTTTCTAGAGCCAAAGCTCTGATACCAAATGATAAGAACCCACTAGACGACTTGCCCTAGGAACTCTTGAATCAGTTGTTATGAGCACCCAAGAAACTAGAAAACAAGTTTTAGATGATCAGATTGGTACCTAAGGAAACTAAGTCCTTAAAATTCTAATCTTGAAGACGCCATAAAGGTTGATCACTCCCTTGATAAGTCAAGATATTGTATTCTACCAAGAACACAAGAAAGTAAAGCTAAGCTTACAAAAAATATCTCAATATTATTAATGATATGATGAAATTCGTTTGACATACTTGTAGCCTTTATATAGGCATGTAAACATCATAATCCTAAATAAAAGAAGTGTCAAGTAGGAATAGAAATCCTAACTTAAGTTGAAAAATAAAACTATAATCCTAATCATATAAGGGAACCTAAATAACCATCCTAATCTTATAAGAAAACTTTAATAATAATCCTAATCTAATAAGGAAACTTTAATAATAGTCCTAATATAATAAAGAAACCTAAAAAATAACAATCCTAAACAAATAAGGAAACTTATTCCTTATAGGATAAAGAAATCTTCGAAAGCCCAAATTATCAATGCGACTTTAGGATTTAGCAGCGCAGGGTATTTTATTCTTCTTCTTCTTGTACATAAAGAGAAGTGATTATCTTTGGTGAAGCTTTGAAAACTTCACGAACAGTCTTAGAACTTTCTAGAATAGCCTTTTTGTCATACACTTCCATGATTAAGCATTGTAAAGCCTCTTTCATTCTTTTTGTCCTTGCTCTAATTATTAGACTGTCGATTTCTTACAAAGGATCTTAAAAAAAATTGGGAATATTAGTTTGAACTATTTGACCAGCACCTCAATCTCCATTAGTAGGTATTCTTGTGATTTCTTCAACAACAAGGACTTGTCTTAGCACGTGGAAGAATGAAGCAAAAATCCAGGTTACTTAGCAGTTAAAAGTATTATCCCAATATAGTCATACTAAAATAGAATATATTAGTTTTCTTGAGGTCTAAAAATATAATTATATATATGTTGAGATGAATTTTAATTGTTTGCTAATTTTTTGCCATATTTTTTTTTTGTTTTCTTTTTCTTGCAGATTACTAGTTTCTTTGATGTTTCATTGAAAAGAAATCATAGTGTAGTTTGGGCCGTAAACGATGTTCCAAATTATCTATTGATATTTGAATTTCGGGTAATAAATAAATAATCAAATTGGGTGTATATTTTTGCAAAAAAAACGTTGTTCCTGCTAGTTGGAAACCTGGAATGATTTATGACACCGGAGTTCAAATTATTGAGCCTAAATCAGAGAGTCGCTCTGCTCGTAAATGCCTTGAAGAAAACTGGTAATGAAGTGCTTTTGATTTATCAGCAATCAAATAATTAAATGATCAAGAGAAAGGCCCCTTTTTATATATCTTGCCCTTACATGTTCTTGTATGGGATGCATGAATCAAAATTCTCTTTGCTTTGAACTTTTTATTTACCTTATTGTTCTCTGAAAGATGATACTTTGAGTCAAAGCATCTATCAAGAATGTACCTACCTCTATATATGACATATATATATTAATTTGTTCTATTTATTAAATAGAAAGTTCAAATAAATCTTTGTTGCTATTTATGTTGCATCTCTGTTCATTTAATTATTATATTTTGCCCATAGCTCACATGTTTATGTTATGGGATTTATAATTTTGGTGAAGCCAAAGGCTATATGACAATGATTAGGCTATCATTATTCAGCTTTTAATTGTTAATGCAAATTATTAAATATGAGAAAAGTTTACTTACAAAGATAAAATATTAACATTGCATTGACCTTTACAGTGAATGTTGGCTTGGTAACACTTGAATTTCAAATGCAAATGAGCTTAGTTTACTTTTTGAATTATTTATTTCCTACTCTATTTATAGTTCCTTATACTATTGTTTAGTATGTATTAGTAGCTTGAATTTATTGGCACAATTGAATCTAATTTTGTTATTCTCAAGAGTTAAAAATTTTATATAGAGAAAGCTCAAGCAATAAATTTCAGCGTCCTTAATGTTATTCAAGTTTTTCCCAATTAATTTAGGTATTGAGATAATATATTGCAAATCAATACATGTTACCAAATAGAATTCATAGCATATGGTAATATTGTTATTTGTGAGAGAAAAATAAATATTTAAATTTTTAAATGGATTGGGTTCTTCCAGGTTTTATGAGTTGCTGCCATGTGCATTTTGCTATAGGTCTTTGTTGCAAAGATGATATGGCATTGCTGCTGAAGCATGTTTGTTACTACTGTGTAGATGCTGCAAAATTGGTGTGGTGCAAATTAAGCTATTAATATTATCATGGACTACTGGTTTGTTTCATGCGGCTAGAGACTTTTTGTCCAATGAAATTTATAGGAAGTTTATGAAGGCTTACGAGAGTTACGAATATTGAGAGGCATATATATATTTTTTCTATTATTTGATATTGTCAATTTATTATTTATGATTGTAGTGCCTTCATTATAGGCATTTTTTAAAATCTTGTATTACGCATATTTTTATTCTTTTATTATAATAATGGATTATTTCCCATAGTCACTTACATTTGAGATTTACAATTAGATATATAACATTCAAGATTGAAATTAATAAATTAGTATATAAAAATATATTAATAGCTATGAAATGTGATATATATCTTATAAGAATAAGATAGCATTGGTAAAATGCTACAATGCTACCTTGTTTGGTTACTTAAACTGTAATCGTAGCATTTTTTTAACATTGCAACTTCTATTTGGTAGCATTTCATAAATGCTATATATAATACAATGATAGCATTGATAAGTTATTTAGGAACTTTTTCTTAATGCTATTTATTCATTTTTTTAGAATTTAATAAAAGCTATCAAATTATAAAATTTTTAGTTACGTTGGCTAATATAGTATAGGCCAAAATGCTACCATTCACATATAGTAACATTTTTTAGATGCTATCATATATAATGTTTCTTGTAGTGATATGTTATCACAAAAAAAGCCTATCTCAACACTTATGCAGTAATGATTAATCTTATCCCTTATCAGGTCACATGGGGTGAAGGGGAAAGACCTAAGATTGCTCTTCTTCTGAAGAGAAGACAACTTGAAAGGCCAAAAAAATTGAGAAGAACAGAGCCAAGTAAGCCTATGGGATCTGACAAGTCATTTTTGGTTAAGTGTAGCTTTTACTATGGCTACAACAATAATATTAGAACCTGTCTACTAGCTCTATCCAATGCGAAAAGGGCAAGATTACAAATGGGAGGAAGATTGAATCAGGTTAGCGTTTTTGGATAAAACTAGTTGAATATCATTCAACATTGTAAATATTTATTTACTAATTTATTTTCATTACAACAGCCAAGTGGTGAAGAGTCCTCTCAGACATTTTATCAACCATCATTGCAAAAATCATCTACAAATTTAAGAGAAGGCACAATTAGAAGGATGAGTGAAAGGACAACAACACTCAGAGGAAGGGAAAGATGAAGGACTGGGTTGTTCGAGGAAGAAATACAAGGCAGAGAAGTATGTAACATTATGTTTGTGATTTTTCTTCTATTTATATTTATCCACAACCTCTTTATATTAGTTCTTTACAAGTGGCATTGCATCAAATACAACAAGTTGAAGGGACTTCAGTGGTTTGCAACTTTTTGAAGTTAAATTTTTATCATTTAACATTTTAAATTTAAATAATCATCAAACATGGGCATTTCTAACAAATTATGGCCTTTAGTTAGCCCTTTTTGTTATAGTTGTGTTTGAAATTTTAGATGGGATATTTTTTCAAACTGTCACTGTCATTATATGCAACCTTTGTTCATTGGCTGTTAGGTATATTCAAACATCATATATTATTATTACTTTGTAGTTATGTTATACTTTACTGTGTCTAATATAAGGTTAACAGGTTCAAAAAATGATTTTTAGCTTCTGTTTTTGTATCAAACTTGTATTGTGTTACATTTTATAACAATAATAAAAATTACAAATAAGAATAACATAATCCACATTAACTTTCTTTCAATCTTTAGCATCCTGAAGCATACATGTTCAATATCTTCACCAACTAGTATTCTAGGGTTAGATTCAGAACTATCCTTACCACGTATATTGCCAACCTTAATGTTATTAGGGCACCATCATTCTCAACATGGGATTCCTTTGTATTGTTGAAACCATCCCTATAGCTTGCATTCCAAACCTAAAGTATTTAGGGTTGCATTTCACATGTCCAACACCTTCAACTTCTTCACCATAATTCCTACTTGTATGTGAGCTTGAAGATGTTATTGAAATATTATTAAGTTGTTAAAGTTGTAGTAATATTTGTTTATCTGCAAGGATTTTCGTTGCTTCCTTAAAGGAAGGGAATGAAATGTTTGTAGAAGTGAAAGGAAGAGATAAGCATTAAGGTAGAGTTCTTGAAATCGAAAGGTAAATGGCAAGTTTAGCAAGCTTTTTAAAGCTAGTTTTTTAGACTTTTAACCATTACAAATTCCAAGGGACAATTTTTTTGGGACACAACGAAAAATACAATGAGGGTGTTTTTGTAATTTTCTCTATGTGGCAAAAATAATGAAAAATCGTCATTCAAATCACTTTGTTTTATTTATGTGGAATGAAGTTAGGCACGGTGAGATTTTTTTTCCATTTTTATGGATTGAATTGTAGTGTCAGAATATTTGTTGTATCACAATGAGTTATAGTTTAAAATTAAGTAACTAGTCGAAATTATTTCAAACAAAAACGATGAGTAAAAAATAATACAAATAAAAGCCAAGATCAAAACTCCCAAAATAGATAAAGATTAATAGAAATCATAAAAGGTTTTAAAATCAAAATCAAAATTCAACCTCATGATCTTCAGGATTTCTAATTCCATAAATGTAAGAAAATTATTGAGATAATATATATATATATATATATTAATTTTAAGGCTCGTAAGTTATTGTTTTGATGACACTGCTATAAAAAAGATTTTGATTGAAAATAACTTGCTTTCGAGGAGGGCTTTTCTTGATAAATAATGTTAATGAAGTCCCATTCATAAGTTATTGACAACAAGCGAGCATCTTTATTTCGTGAGAGAAATGATTTTTGTTAAATTGTCGACAACAAGCTGGAATCTTTGTTTCATGAGAGAAACGATATTTGTTAAATTGTTGAGAATAAGCGGGCATCTTTGTTTCGTGAGAGAAACAATATTTGTTAAATTGTTGAAAACAAATGGGCATCTTTATTTCGTGAGAAATGATATTTGTAAAACTTAGTGACATAAAGTCATCAGAAAATTCAAAAACAACTTTTTCTTGTCATGTAATTATTAAAATATCTAGATATATTTTTATCAAAAATTACCCATTTTTTACAATCCGATTTTACTATTTTTTTAGTTTTTCCTATTCTAGCTATTTTTTTTGTTTTTGTCTTTTGTTATGTGCCTTTTTTGTTCTAAGGTTCTGGCTTCTTTAGAACTTAAGAAATTTATCAAATTTGTACTCACATAAAATGTGCATTTTATTATTGATTAACATAACTTGAAATTACAACCACAAATATCCATTTTCCACACAAATGAATACACAACCAATCTCAACATAACTCATTCCAATCCCAACATAACAAATATCTTGTCACCAAGTTGTTCATAAATAACAATTCCAAAAAGAATACAACCAATTAGTCAATCATGAAACATGATCATGTTGATCGCTTCCCTATAGTTTAGAGGTTACAAACAAATCCTATCTTTTCATATTTCTTTCAACAATTGCTTCTATTAATGCATTTAAAGTGCTACCTCTGAATAATAAATCTTTGTTGTGTCAATTGTAAATGGCAAAATTAATTTAACAATACATATATAATTAATTAATGAAGAAAAAAATTGAATAAATTAAAATAAGAAGTTCAAATTCACTTGAATGATGGAAATGATTTAAATGGTAAGAATAGAGCGTATAATTAACCTTACATCATAGTATTCTTGAATTAAGTAAACTGAAGAAAAGCAGTGTTCATAGAAGTTGCAAAAACTGGGTTAGAGTTACAAGCTACTGGAGGAATCTGTGACTGATTCCATTGAGAGCTTTAAGAAAGCTAGAATCCTGAATTAAGAAAATACCAATTTGGTTAATAAAATTTGTTTTGAATGTAGCACTGTTTGGTCCATCTCCATGTATTTCTCATTGATATTTTTTAGATATAATATCTTTACTAAAATCTGGTTTTGCCTTTCCATAATCTAGGTAGGATAAATTGGACTGAATTTTTAGTATTATTATTATATGCTAATGTTTTTTTCTAATAGTAAGGGGTATTTTCGTATACTTCTCTTGAGGTTTATGGAAATTACAGGCAGATGAAAAATTTGTGAAAATTTATAGGAAACTCCTATGTTACAGTAAATTCATCAATTGACTATTAATTAACTAACAAAAAAAGTTAAAAATTCTAAAATACCCTGACTAAATTCTATGTTCATGATATTTTCATTAAAAGACATATAAAACAAAAATGATGAATGCAAAAAATATATACATAAAAAAGCGAAGATCAAAGCTCCCAAAATATATAAAGAGTAATAGATATCATATAAGGGTTTAATTAAAATCAAAATTCAACCTCATGATCTTTTGGATTTCTAATTCCATAAATGTTAAAAAAATGTGACATAGGTACATGTTGACGCAGAAATCTACTCAATGATATAAATCGAAAATTTGAGACACATTAAGTAAGGAGAAAGAAACAAAACAATTAAAATTTATGTGGTTTGACGTATATTACATCCATCGTTAGGATATACAGGGAGAGATTTTATTAATGCTAAAAAATTAGGGTTTTCACAGTACAAAGAAAGCCTTTTCTCTTTATCGTTTTCTTTTATTTCAATATCTCTTATTTTTCTCTCGATTGCTTTCTTTTTATTTATTTCTTTCTCTTAACCACTTTGTTTATATAGTTTATATTGTGAAGTTTCTCCTAAATTAAATAATTCTTTTCTTAGAGTTTACCTTAAATTTCTTATATTTAGAGATATCATCTCCCTCTTAAACTTATCTTAACTAGAGTTTTATATTGACTTAAACTTTCACACGTTAATTGAGCTTGTTAGGCTTGGGCTGGAATTGTTTGATCAACTTTTGGACTTGGGGGCCAAATATATAATTTGGACAATGTCGATACCATTTCAATTACTATTGATGCTTAATACTATTTATCCTAGACGTTATTCATACTCGATACTATTTACGTTGGCAATGTTCACATATGAGTGGCACTATTTACACATGACTTTTACCTTTATGGACTCCTAGGAGGAGATTTCCTTGCGCACAGTGTGGTAGTATGCGGCTTACATGTGCATGGTGATAAGTTCGTAGAATACGCACTTATCGGGTATTTCGAGACTTAAATTATTTTGTAAATCCTCAAGTTTAGTTAATATTTGATGAATTTTAATGTTTTGCTTAGAAAAGATAGCAAACGGGCATTGAAGATGAAATCAGCTCAAGAAAGCAACGTAAAAAAGGTCAGAAAGGAAACATGGACTAAAATGCAAAGCTGAAAGGACCAAATTGCAAAGAAATCAAAGTGGAGGGGATGGCACGGCAACGACATACCCACTCTCAAATCCCATTTTAGCCGCGAGGATGGCACGACAGTGCCATAGAGGTGCGCGGCCACCCCACCAATTTTGCCCCATGGCTCTCCAAAGCCCTTTAGTGCCCCTTGGAAATGCTTAGATGATTTTTGGCCGTGAGATCATCACTCAATGGCCTGATTTGGGTATCTTTTAGGTTTATATATTTTTAGGATGATAGTCACCAAAGAAAAGAAATCCTATAAGAGAAATTGAGAGGTTTTTGAGTGAGAAAGAGGAAGAACAAGTAAAGATCCTAGAGAGAGAAGTGAAGTGATTCAAGTTAGAGCCCTTGGAAGAGGACTTGAAGGAGGATCATTGAAGCTTGGATCTCTAGTCTAGTTTTCCTAAACTCTTTAACTCTCATTTTTTATTTCATTTGAACTTTAATTGTTGAACTTTATGACTATGGAATACATGTTGATTGTTATGTTGTTATTTGTGATGGTTGGCTAGTTTTCTTAATCTAGAGTCTTGATGGATCTTGTTTAAACTATGTTTTAATTAATTGGCATGTGATTAATGTTGTTATGGTTTGATTCACTTGTGTTTATCTTGCTTAATGTTCTAATTAATTAATTAATTAATTAATTAATTGGTTATATTAGAGATGGATGAATTAAGTCTTGAGAAAGATTAATTTGTTTGTCAGATTAAGTAAACACAATCTAGATAGTTGTGAGACCGAGAGGTAATCGACATCTAAATAATCAAGTTAATGATTAGGATTTTAATAAACCGGGAGGTGAATTGGGTTCTAAGCGTTAGATAACAAGTAATGCATAATGAGCGTATAATTCGGGTTGGATAGGGATATCAACTTGAATCATTGTACGTAAAACCTTAACTTATGCTCGGGAGAGGTATTAAGGTTGACTTAAATCTTGTGATTAGTGAATTAGACCAAAACGCATTAATAATGGCTAATTAGGAGAAACACGTGATTGATAAGAAAAATCAAAACCCTAGGTAATTCATCTTTGCATATTTCATCTTTTATAAATTCTTAAACTCAATTTCTATTCTACATTAGTTAATATTTGTGTTTTAGTTATTTTTCATTACAATTTATTGATCTAGTTTGCTTAGATAAAATTGACCTTTCAAGCTATAGTACTTAATATTTAATTTGAATATCAATCCTCATGGGACGATATCTTTTCTTATCATTTTATTACTTGATACGACTCGTGCACTTGCGGTTAGCATAGTCGCGATCACATGGCATGTTAGGAGGTAATTTGTGTAGTGTGCATGATAAGAGGTGAATTGTATGTCATACATGTTAGGAAGTGACTTGTGCATGCTAGAGGTGACTTGCATGGTGTGCATACTAGAAGGTGATTGTGTGGTGTGCATAACTTATGCATGCTAGAAGATGACTTGTGTATGTCAGAAGGTGACTTGCATAGTGTGCATGTTAGGGAGTGACTAGTAGATTTTAGCTTCTTTAAAAAAGATCTTCCTAAGACAAGATTATTTGCTCCTCCCTTTAGGATAATGATAAATCCTTATTCCCAAATTACCTCTTATTAACCATTTATAATTTTCACGACATCGACCCCTATTCTCTTATAGCTATATTCTTGGCAAGGGAGAGTTTTTTTTTTTTTTTCATCCGTAACCTTGAATCTATATTTGAATATTATAACTCCCGCATATACTTAAAAGATCACATGTGTACTATCGTTTGCTTGCAGGTAAAAATCTTTGTGTCGTACTTATAATTCTTACTAAATGTTGATATCTTCCCAACTATAAAAGGTAATTCTTCATTCATTTACCTTATAACTCTCAACTTCTAACTTTTTTAATTAATACATTTTTCACTTTTTGCCACATATAAAATGAAATCTTTATTCATTTTCTTCATAAACTTTTCGTTTTCCAACTTCTCCAAAGCAAATTTTCTTTTCATTTTCTACTGTTAAGAAATTAAGTTTTGTCTCCTAAGAAAAGCAGATATCCTCGAAATATTGCTTCCACAAGCCGATAAGTTTCTTTAAAATGCTTTTTTTTTTTTTTTAAACCATATATATTTGCTTCAAATAAATTACCTTTGAAGAAGTATAAAGATGGGTCAATACAATCAAAGTGCGACTTAGGTTGCTTCTAACCAAGTTTTGAAATAGAGGACTATGGAGTTGAAGTTAAAGATTTACAAGTTGGAAGAAGAGTTAACGTGTTACAAAGTAGAGGTTCAGAGGTTGACTAACGTGAATGAGGAGTTTGTTAGCTCCTTAGAAAGAATGAAGTTGGAAGACCCTAGTAAGGAGGGAGTAGTTGTTAAATGTTTAAGGCGTCTCTTGGATTTACACGAACCATGGATGTTGAATGCTGGAAAAGGGTAAGTTAAGAGAGGATGCTGGTTGAGACACGTTACCTTGCACTAAAATTTTCTTTCCTTGAAGGCAAGGATGATAAAATTGTTGAAGCAGATTCTAAGGCTTTTTCAAATCAAACAATTTTACGCTTTTGATTAGTTACCTTGTTTTCCTTAGTGTTGTTTAGCACTATGTACTTATTGTGTTCCCTTTCTTGTATAATAAGACTAAACTTGAACTTTGTGCTATTATATAATAATTTTCTGTTAAATAAAAGATGTTTTGTCTTGAATTTATCATTCTTCTTTCTTTTTAGCAGTAAGAATCTTTCAACACCTTAACTTTAATTTCTTGGTCTCCTAAGAGGCAACTTTAACTTGTCAAGCTCAAAAGAAGTTATGCTAGCTTGTTTACTTCCTAGAAGGCAATCTTGGCTTGCTAACTTCTGACCTTGATCGCATTAAACTTTTGGGGAGTGATATTAGCTTTATGGCCTTCTAGGAAATAATATTGGTTCATTAGTTTCCATAAGAAGTGACTTTGGCTTTATTACCTTCTAAAAAACAATTACCATCTTGCTTGAACACTTTTCTAGCCTTCTTAGCTAACATCATCTTTATACCATCTCAAGTGTTTTTTCCTTCTTGGACTTGCTAATCTCTAGAAGGCTAGTACCATCTGTACGTTGTTTTCTTGCTTGTTCTTGGATTTATTAAAGAACCATTGCCATATTGCATGGCAGATTCGTTATTTCTTGTTTTAGTTGGGGAGGATTCGAGATATGGCTACTTTGTCTTCTAGGTATATGTGACAACCGACTATGATGACTTTCTTCGATGCTACTAGCACTGTTAATATTGTCTTTCTAGTAGATGACATCAAACAATTGATGCAAAAATTTGATCAACAATGTAAATCAAGAATTTGAGACAAAATAAGTAATGATAAAGAAACAAATAAACCAGAATTTACATGGTTAGGCATATAGCCTAAAATTTTTGGGTAGAATATATAGGGAGAGATTTTATTAATGCTAAAAAAATAGGGTTGTCACTGTATAAACAAAGCCCTTATCTCTTTATCATTCTCTTTTCTCTCAATATCTCTTACTTTTCTTTGAATTTTTTTTTTTGTCCTTTTCTTTCTCTTAACCATTATGCTTAGATAGTTTACATTGTAGAGTTTCTCCTTAACACAAACTAATTAGCTATTTTCTTAGAGTTTACCTAGGATTCCTTCTAGTCAAAGATATCATCTCCCTCTTAAACTTATCTTAAGTAAGGTTTTATATCGAGTTAAACTTCTATATGTTAATTGGGCTCGCTAGGCTTAGGCTAGATTAGTTTGATCAACTTTTAGACTTGGGAACTAAAAATATAATTTGGACAAAGTCGATACTATTTTGACTCGGTACTTGTTCATGCTTGATGTTATTCATCCTCGACACTATTAATACTTGTAACTATTTATATTGGCATTGTTCATATGCATCATTGCTCATACTTAGCACTATTTACACAAGATTTTTGCCTTTATGACTTCTTAGGAGGAGACTTTCTTATACATACTATGCTATCAAGTAGCCTGCATGTGCATGGCATGCCAAGAGATGACTTGCATGGTATCCATGCTACGGAGTGACATATATAATGTTCATGCTAGAAGGTGACTTGCAGGGTGCATGGTATATATAATAGGAGGAGACTTGCACGATATGTATGCTAGGAGAAGACTTCATCTTCTTCTAAAAAGATCTTCCTAAGACAAGATTATCTACTCCTCTCTCTTAGGATAATGATAAGTGTTGTTCGTTTTAATTAATTCTCGCAAGTATACAAGTTGCATGTAGCACGATACGTATTTTGCTAGATCGATCCCATAGAGAATAGGAAAATCAGTATTTCATAACTAGTAAATCCTAGGTTGAATGATCGATGAGTGATTTAATAACAGAAAATTAAAATAAACTAATAACTAATGAATTACAATGGAAAATTGAAAAAAGGGATAAACTGAGGAAATTAAGATGTTACGGCTCAAGAATCCACCATTGATTTTTATACTTACGGTATTAAGCTCAAATTCTCCCAAATCATTGAAGTATGTAATGATCAAAGTTACAAATCCTAAATTATTTAGTTAAGAAATACTAGTTTGTATAATATAAATTATCATCACTTATTAAGTTCCAAAAATCCAAAATCAACAAAAACCCATGAATATATCCAATTAAGGTTTCATCGTTTCTCTTTAACTAAGAAGTTTAACCACTTAAATACATAATAAAAAACTATACATCACAAGTAAAACATATGGGATAAAGAATAAAAACTAATTTGTAGTTCAACTCCACAAATCTTCCTTATTGTGGACCAAACTTTCTTCCTCAAATTCTTCCCTTTCTCTCCCTTTTTTTTCTTCAAAACTCTTTATTCTTAGTATAGTATGGTGGCTGACCTCAAAAAAATATGAAAAGCTAAGAAATATATGAATCAAGCCTTCTAATATTAATCTAAGGGCCAAAAAATAAAGTTGGGACGTCATTAGGCTAATAAGGGGATGCAAGTGCACATTATTCAGCACATACTTATGAAGGTGGCACTAAGCGTGGTGTAGTCGCGCTCCTTGGTTGTGTGGTTGCACCATCCTTGTTGCCTCACTCCTAATGCTTTTTTGCTCTTGTTCGCATGTAGGGCAAAAGGCATAGCGTGGGCGTGCTATAGATATTGTTCATCATATTATTTTAAAGCTTTAGATGTCTAGTTTCTAACCAACAAGCATAATGAAATTTCAAGTTGTGTAAACGATGTTATAATCGTTTCAGTACTGCATACTCAACATGTCTATTTTTACTTCTTTAGCCTAACTTCAATACAAAGGCTTGCAGATGTGTGCTTGTGTTATGTTTTCATGTCTTTTTATTGAAATAATTAGATACCGAAATTCTTGATTTCCCTTTAATTAAGCTCCATTATTGACTTTTACTTTGGAACACCTACAAATTACGACTAAATGATAAAAAAAAAGAGAGAACTAATGCCTAAGATTGAGGAATATATGACAATAATCAATATGAATTAATGAACATATCAATAAGCCCTTATTTCCAAAGTTTTCCTTATTAACAATTAGATTTTATAATTTTCGTAATAGTATAAGAACACCGATAGAATAAGAAACTTAAACAATGTTATCTTTTTGTAAGCCCAATAACTACAATTTGTAGCTTGCCTAACAACAAAACTCTAATTTTGCTCGCGTTGGTCAAATCTTTTCTTGAGAGTGTTGTCACCAAGAGCTCCCCTTAGCTACTAATCTTTTGGCTGCCTCAAATTTTCTTACATTTTTTTCACTTTATCATTTATCAAACAAGAAAAATGAAGAATCTAGAAAGTAAATCAAATTCCAAGTTTAAACCATGACCTTGAAAACTAAATTGCAATATAAATAATTCATATTACAAAAAGAAAAAAAAATCAAAAAATTGATAAGAATGTTAACCAATTTTTATTATAAGAAATTAGATTGACGAAGTTTGGTTGGTAGTTGACGTGTAGCTGTTATTGTTGTTGGGTTGATGGTGGTAGAGCCGCAGATAAATGACACGGCAAAATACATGTGTTGGCATTAATGATGTCCTCATAGTGAGCAATTCAATTGGTTACAGTTAATAAAGGATGTGCACTACGTGATGTAGGATAATTAGAGGGAGCTTGGATATGGTTGATGCTAGTGGGAGTTGGTGAGGCTGGAGAAGATGGTCGTGATAAGGTGTTGGCAAAGTTGCGAGAGATGGCAGCAGTGGGATGTGATAAAATAAAATAGGGTTTTACTTTATACTTATTTTTTGTATTTTAGATATTATAATTTATATATTTATATATACAGTTTAATATATAAATATATGTAATTATAATTAAAAAAAAGCTTGAAAAGAAAAAGTGATGTAATTTTATTATATTACCCATTTTCAACTGTCAATTGATGGATAATGAGAAGGATTTACTGTAGTAAGGGAGATTTATATAAATTTTAGTAAAACTTTCATCTATCTGTGATTAACTAGTAGTAATTTAACTAATTGTAATTTAAGGGAGACTACCTGATATTCTTGTTCTTTGGCCTAATATGCCATTGTCCCCCTGTTGTTATGCTAATACCCCGATACCCCTCCCTCCTCCCTCCTCCCCCCTCCTCCCTCCTACCCCCGCGACATTAGTTCCATTAATGAAAATTGTTATCTTTTTAGAACAATTATCAATTTACTCTTCTAATTATATCAAAAGTTTGCAAAAAGTACACGTATTATTTTTTTATTAAACAACTTATAGCTGAGTTGACCGTCACTGGCGACCACTGCCGACTGTTATTGATCGTCGTCGAACCTCCTCCATTTAGATAATCATGAACATTATTTAGAATTCTCGTTGAACACTCTATGCAATAATATTATCATTATCGTCGTTTAACCAACTATAAATTTAAAAAATTTAGAGTTTTTCAAAATGAGAAATGGAAAAATTTTATGTTTAGTGTACAAAGGTTAGTTGAGGAGTATTTTTGTTGAAAAATTGAAAAGATGGACTAATTTGATATAAAAACTATGAAAAAGGCTAGTTTAGTATAAAAATTATAAAGAGATCTAGTTTAGTAATCTCACACAAAAAAGTGATTGTTTTAAAATTTCCGTTAATTATTTAAATACATTAAAAATTTAAAAAGCAAAAATTTGAATATTGGCTAGAACCAGGTATTTTTAGATGAGCACATAATATGCACACAAAAAAAAACTTGAAATGCTTTATATGTATCGGTTAATTATTTGACTGAACCTTTTGTGTGATTTGAAATTGAATGAAATTAAGATAATTCTAAATTCAATTACAAGTAAAGACCGAAAAAATTGATTGATTAAAAATAGATGGAGATTTAAATGTGAATTTTTATAAATTTATTTGATATAGTCTTACACAAATGAGCATCTTCTAAAAGGTTTCATGTTATTAGAGTTTTTGAGAAAAAAATATTGGTTGTTTAGTTATACACTACATATTTTAGTAAAAATTATAGAATTATAATCACAAATCTTTAAAATTATATTTAAAGTAAAATGACGAAATATTTTAAAATAAAATAATAGTATTTTAGAAATATTTTTAAAAAATCGATAATTTCTACCTAGAAATCTAAAATTTAAGTATTTTCAGTACATAAAAATTATTTTTAATATTCTGAAAATTTGATAATGGTGACAACTAATGATAAAAAAATTTCACAAAGCTTTAGATATTGAAAAATTTATTTTAGTTACTTGAGAAATTATATTAAACATGCATTAAATTTTATCTATTAGGTAATTGTTAAATCAAACTACTTAATCAATTTGCTTGCTAAATATCTAACCTTAATTTTTAAGGGTACTAAAAACATTATTATATTTTATAGTGTTTATGCATTTTAGGATTTAATCTTTTCTAGAATTTTGCAGAAAAATTTATAAAACGTGTAGTGTTTGCTTATGAAGTATTGCTATAGTCTTTACTTTTAAAATTGATAAGGACTTACGTGATATATATTTAAAAATGTGATCCTAACTTTTAATTTCACAAAGAAAAAGGATCAATTAATAAAATTTTAACATAGAAATTAGAAAAAAAAGTTCAAAAATTAACGTTTCTAAAAAGTAAGGGTGTGAAAATGTCATTTTTGCCAAATTTATACTAATCCGCTCGATAAAACGAGAAAACATAAAACCTTAGAATGTATGTATATATGTATGTATATATGTATGTATATTGTTATAGGATAAAAATAGGCTAGACACGTGACGGTACGTAAGCCCACGACGCTCTAATCGGCACCTATAGGACGATCCATTCATGCTGAAACCCACCTCACCTCGGATCCCAGCTGAGGCAGAACCGACCTCAGGTAGTGTAAAGGGTGTTCACATGAAGGGTGTCACGTGACCTATAACCAATAGTCCACATAAATGAGCAAAACGAGTGGACCCTACTCTGAAACAGCCCCAAAAGTAAAGGGATTTGGTTCCCCCAAAAATGTGAAAAAGGTGTCCTATGATCCTAGGTTACCTGGGGGGACCACCTGAAATTGCCCAAAATGGAAACCTGACCAAGGAGACAGTGTAGCACCTTGGTAGCTGAAAAAGAAGCCCCACCTGACGTGGTCAACCTTTGAGGGACCACAAGTGGAGGCGAATGAGCACTTGCCACCTGTACACAAGGGATAATGTAATCCCCTACTCGAATTAAATCATGCCACGTGGCACATAATTTTGGATAAGGTCTTAAGGACCAATCCCTGCTCACCATGTGTCCCTAGCCTTGACTCAGAGCTAGGGTTTCAAACATGGGAAGGGAAAGGAAAGGAGGAACCAGGGCAACATTGTTTAGCCAATCATGTGTCCACAAAGGTATAATATAAAAAAGACACTTATGTCAAGGTAAGAGGGTCTTCTTCAAGCTAAAAACTCATTTTTTTTACTCACACACACTACAAGCACAAGTTATTTCACATTCTCCTCTCTAAGAAACAAAGAGACAACCTTGAACATCTATTGAAGGTTGTCCCTTGAGGACGGATTTACTATTCTAGTTTCCAAAAAGGCCACACTTATTCTCCTCTCCATGTGTTTTATGTGCTGCTTGGTCAACTAGCTCCTAGCTATATACTCCTCCACATATTGGCTATTTCAAGCTACCAAAATCGAGCCATAATATCACCCCCTCAAGGTACTGACTTGAGTGTTAGAGTGGGCTCGCCGGATAACCTCCAGTGCCCCCCTTTTGACCGTGTTCTCTGCTGCAGGCATCTTCATCAAGCTCGGGTCTAAGGTCAGCAAGGAGAGCGAGGTCAGGGAGGTTTCAAGCATTTTGGCCCGAGATCAGCGAGGCGTGAAAGGTCAGCCTGGGAGCTTCCGGGGTTAGGACGAGACTAAATCGGGTGTGGAATACTGAGCTTAGACTGTTAACTGGGCATCCGTCTTCAGCTCGGATACTAGATCAGCAGGCATCCTACCTCACCTTGGTTTATATTTTCACGCATCAACATATATATATATATATATATATATATATATATATGTATGTATGTATATGTCTCTACGTGCCTGTGTCTGTAAGTATGTGTAATACAAAGGGACTTTGATCTTAAAGCATGACATGTACCTCTAAAGATTTTGATATCCATTGATGTCAAGGAGACTGTCAATCATAATTTACTTCAATGGGAACTGCTATCAAGTATATTAGTATTTGAAATCTACTAATAATTGGGAGTTTTAATTGAATATAGTCTAGCGTTATCCAAAAATTTTTATCTAATTTAAGTGATATCTAGAATATGTGATTTTGAACTTGACAAGATTTGAACGCACTCCCTATAAGAGAGGGAGTGTATCATTTCCTTTTCAAGGCCAAGACATTGGTGGCAACTACATTTTTAAGCTAGTGTAAATGAAAAAATGATTTTGTCCCTACACCACTAAAAGTGAGTTAACTGACACTTGTAAAGTGCTAAACCATTGTTTGGCAAATTTTGATAAAGTATTTATTAAAAAAAGTTTAGCACCTGAAGTAATTATTTGGTTGGCAAAAATTTGATATTTTCCCAAATTAGCACTTTAAGTACTTAAAAAGATAGTACTTGTATAGTTAATGAAAATTTTATTTTTTCTAAAATATCCCTAAACAAATTTGAAAATCACATTTTTTTCAAATATTTGATTTTTTTAAGTTAAATAGATTTTAATTTTGATGATTATATATATGAATATATGATAAATTATATTAAATATTTGAAAATATATTATTTGTTATATTTTTTCTTTTTAGATGAATAAATTCTTGAAATTGATACATTATTTGTGTTCATGATATTTATAATTTTATTTATATTTTAATATTTAGAAGATAATTAGTATTATAAAAATTAAAAATTAAAAAAATATTTTTATTTTTTAGATTATTAAAGTTATAGTTATTTTTATAACATATTTTTTATTCAATTTTTAGAATATTTATTTTTATTAAAAGTATTACTATTTGGACGTATTACTTATTTTAATGTCTGTTTTAGTAATTTATCAATGTAAAAGTACTTTTTCAATTACATCTCCAAACATCTAATTTAGGACCAATAAGTGCTTTTAGAGATTGTTAACCAAACACTTGAGTGCTTTTTCTAAAATTGCCAAAAGAAAAGTCTAAAGAATATAAATACTAGTTATATTAGTAGTTGTTCTTTAACGCTGCCAAACTGACCATAAGTCAAATTACAAATTATTATATTAGTGTTATTTATAAACTAAGGGTTTGTTTGTAATTTTAATCTATAATTCAAATAGATCTAAAATATAAATAATCTTAATAATTATAAATAACATGTTTGTTTCTTACTTATCAAGTCTAAATATAAATATTTGAAAACTAGTAATTTTACTTATCATATTCTTACAAAATAATTGAGATATCTAGAAATAAATAAGTTTATTAGTGCATTTTAGTTAATTATAACTGATAAGCTTATTTCATTAACATATAATTATCAAGTTTTAGTATTCAACTAAAAAATAAATGCCTTCAAAATATTTAACTAATTGTAACTAGAGTATATTTACATTTTAGGGCCTATTTTTTTTTTATTGAAATCTGAATATAAATATTCAGATTGTAAAGGTTGTTTATTTTTAACTTATGTATGAATATTTAAATATAATTAAATTAACAATTTTGACTTAAATTTGAATGAATAAATTTCTGAATAATTTTAATATTTTATTTGTTAATAGTACTATTAATTTATTATATAATATTTATATATGTCAATAACTTAATATATTAGTATAAAAATTTTTAGGACATATATGTTAATATATCAATTTCAGATTTTTTATTTTTATAAAATAAAATACTTAATATTTATATTCTAGAATTTAAGATAAAAAATAAATATATTAATTAAATTCAAATTTTAAAAAGAAAAAATAAATATTATTTGAATAAAAAATAAACGAACTCCAATTTGTTACAGGGAGAGCAGAAAGAAAAAATAAGTGAGAAGGGCACTTTTGGCATAAACGTGTATATTTGGCAAAAAAATGAATGAAATTTTAAAATTCGCTAGAGTTGAAAATGACCCCAAATATGGACTATTTCTAAAATTTTCCGACACTGAAACCCTAGGCTCCCTCCTCTCACTCTTATATATAAACCAGAAACTTCGATTTTTTTTTAAAAAAATTCTACTGCCATTTTTTGAAGCTAAAATCTCTTATTCACTTAGCTTCTTGAGCCATGGTAAGCAGTCTAATTAACATCAAATCTCGTCATACTA
The DNA here is from genome assembly GCA_028052125.1 of Melia azedarach. Classification (NCBI taxonomy): domain Eukaryota; kingdom Viridiplantae; phylum Streptophyta; class Magnoliopsida; order Sapindales; family Meliaceae; genus Melia; species Melia azedarach. The sequence goes on from CM051395.1 coordinate 7,603,933, forward strand.
TTTGTTGGGGTAGGTCCATACTGAGGTAAGTATGCCGAAGATATAAATAAAAAGCTCACGTGGTACCTCCTGAAAAACTCTAACAACAGCCGACAGTGCACCAAGGGAATAAAATGGGAAAAGCCTGTAACAACGAAGGCACGATGGGAACATCACCAAGTGGCACCAGCATAGCACCATAATGACACCCACAGGCCTTCTCTCCCTTTTTTTGCTTATAAACTCAAAGGTAGTTTGAGAAAGGGGAGGATTCTTTTCTGATGCTCCTCATGTCTTATGACTCCTTAAAATCATAAAAGGTTCAGTTGGCCATAGAGCTCCATTTCTAGCTTGAGAATCAAAGGGTTTTCGTCGGCAAACGACGCTAGCGACCACTGATCTTTTCTTTGTATTTGACAGGTCCGAAATGCTATTCGAAAGAAAATCATGTTCCACAAAGTAAGAAATATTGATTGTTGACCAGGTCGGCACTTACCATTGTAGCAGGTCGGTAAGATCGATCATGGCATCAACACTATCCTTCCCACATAAATTTTAGTTTTTCTATTGGTTCATATGTTGATATTAGTAAATTGTGGGGTTCATATATAGGTTCTGCAGATTTCTTGTGATTAGAAAAATGGGTGGAATTTATTTTCGTGTGAAGAAATTAAACAGTAAGTTCCTGCACTGTTTGATTTGTGAGAAATTTGGAAAACGGGAAATCATTTTCCTATCAGTTTTAGCCCTCTCTGATTAGTTGGATTAAAATTTTTGAAAGATTTGATTGTAGTTGAAGTACAATATTACACCTTTTAAGAAAGAAGAAATATTATTTGAAGCTTCAATGTTGATCCCCTTTATCTTGAATTTTAATGGTGTCTATGGAGTAGATGATAACTACAATTATAGTGATTTAGCATTTTGCATATGTACTGATGACCTCGTGATTTTTTTGTTTGTTGTATAAACATTCCATGGCATGTTTGTCTATACTATTTACATAGGCAAATTTTCATTGCTGAAGTTATAAATCTTACCTTTTATTTGTTGTTCATCTTAATTCCGTAGCCGAAGAGGAAGGTCAAGGAGCCAAAGGAAGAAACTGTAACCCCTGGGCCTGCTACACAAGAAAGAGAGCATGTTTTTAGGATAGCCCACATTTTTGCATCGTTTAATGACACATTTATCGTAAGTACAAATATATGGATGGATTTTGTATAAGGTTGTTGCAATGGACATTACTTGAAATTTAACCATGATTACCTTTTTTACTCCTGCAACATGTGACTGACTTGTCTGGAAGAGAAACCCTGGTTCGCATTTGCTGGTATAGGTTATATACACTAAGGCTTGCTTATTGTTTACCAGTGTTTTCTAATTATTATGCTTGGCTTCTTTTAATTCTCTGAACATAATTAGAGTTGTAGAAGGACATGCACATATGAGGTTGCATTGTACTTTCTATTGGTCATAACTTGATGAAACAAACCAATGTGTCCTACTATAGCTGTTTGTTTCTGCAAATTTCCTATTACTACAACTGCCAAGTGATTGTGATGGATGTCAGTAGTTGTCATTATCCAAAATATTCTTCTCATCTCATATCCATATCAAGCTTATATAAAGCCCCTTCAGCTAGCCATAGGCTAGTATGGAGTAATTGGGGATTGTAATATTTGAGTAGTGTGGTAGGAATTCATATGTTTTATCATACATTTTGCGCTATGTATTTGAGCCTTCTTTTGAATGTTATGTGAAAGTGGAGCGATTTGCTGTTACATGACACTTAAATAGTTGCCTCTTGATTAGATAATATATCTTTTGTGCGGCATTTCCCAGGGCCTACTGCATTTAGAGGTTTCTTTTACTTTGTGCTCAACGCTGCAGCATGAGCACAATGATCAAATATATAGGTAGAATTATTGTGGCACTATGAAATTGAATCCCTGAACTTGAATGCAGGAGGTATGAAGGTCAAAGCTGACAGGGATGAGTTTTCGCTATATGTAGCCATGCTTGCTGCACAAGATGTTTCACAGAGATGCAAGGTTGTCGTCTGAGTCTATTTATTTTGATTCTTTTATGCTAAATGTTGTAAGTTATTATTTGTAAGTCATTAATGGTAAGTATTAGGCTGAATTATTTGATTGATATTTACCCCTTTCCTATTACTTAATCTAGTTGTAGCTTCCATAACAAATAGAAGCTTGGTATCACTGCCCTTCACAACAAGCTACGTGCTACAAGAGGAAATAAAACCAAGAACCCTAGTCCAGGTGCTCAGTTTGCACTCCGGGCACTTGCTCGTTCTGGAATGAAAATTGGTTGTATTGGTAAGGCTTGTAAAACATTTAACTAATGCTTGTTGTTGATGCCGTGATCGATTTTACCGACCTGCTAAAATGGTAAGTGCTGACCTGGTTAACAATCAATATTTCTTACTTTATGGGAAATGACTTATCTTTCGAATAATCTTTCGAACTTGTCAAATACAAAGAAAAGGTCAGTGATCTTGCCGGTGAATACCCTCCGACAATCAAGTTAGAAATAGAGCTCCATGGTCTACTAAACCCTTACTGATTTTAAGGACATCAGAAAAGAAATCCTCCTTTCTCAAATTACCTTTGAGTTTATATACACGAAAAAAGGGAAAGAAGGCCTCTGGGTGTCATTATGGCGTTGTGCTAGTGCCACTTAGTGATGTTCCCATTGTGCTTTCGTTGTTATAGCCTTTTTCCATTTTATTCCCCTAGCGCATTGTCGGCTTTTGTCAGAGTTTTGCAGAGGTACCACGTGAGCTTTTTATTTTCATCTTCGACATACTTACATCGATATGGACCTACCCCAAACACAAGCCCCCCTAGTTTTCAAGTTTCTGAGGCAAGGACGAGGAACTTTAGAACTATGGTCAGATCATACCGATTTTTTGAAGGGGTGGGAGAATTTTTTAATTTAAAATATTTTTTCGGCGCCACCTACATTTAAGGGCGCATTGAAAATTATGGGATAATGCCTCTTTTTAAGAGGAATAAATGTGCGTCAATTCAACTGTCATGTCCAATCAACCGTCACATCTCTTTATTCGCTATGTGTTCCTTTGTCAGATGTATCAAACGGTTTGAATTTTTTTCAAGTATATATATAGATAGGTACAGGGAAGGGATGGGTTCTTCTTTATTTTTGCCGTAATTCCTTCTGCTGAATCTCTCACTCTTCATTTTTCATCACTGCTACTACTTTTCCGTCCAAACTTCTTGTCGACTACCATTTTTTGTATGTTTTCCACTCTTTGTACTTTCTTTTTGCTTAGGTGCTTAAAGCTTTTGGCCTTAGGTTTCTAGAGACTCCTGTTTTTCGCCTTAAGTAGGAAATTTGGGCTGTTATGTTTGGTTCTACATTGCTAATCACTTTCTTACATTATGTCTTTCCATGGCTTTTTAGAGGGTTTTTGTTAGGGGGCTTCTTTTAGCTTAGGGGTAATGGATCCTGAATGGGTACATTGAAGTGATTCAGATTCTAAGTCCAGGCCTTCCGAGTTGCAGTTTAGTAATGACTCCCTAAGTTCTTCTAGCAAAGATAGGGATACCGAGGTTGCTCATCCGTCATCTTCTGACAATGTCCAAAGATCGTCCCTTCAGTATCCACCTCGGCGGGCCCTGTGTCCTCAGGACGCCTCGAGGGGGTTAAAGATCGTAGAGTGGACAATGCGCCTTACGCCATAGATCTAATTTTGCAATCTTCGACTTAAGAAATATTAGATGCATACCGAGATGCATTTGTTATCCCAAGGTCTATTAGAATGAGGCCAGTTGCCCCTGGGAAATCTTTGAGTTCTCCTCCCCTCGATCTTACAACTTTCAGTTTAGTCTTCCTGAGATTAAGTCTACGACTGCTTCTTCAATCCTTCCTTCGGAAGGTTCTTAATTTTTACGGGTTTACCCCAGCACAAATGAGCCCAAACGGCTAGTAGTGTGCCATAGGCTTATAAGTCCTTTATACAAAATTTTACGATATCGAACTTAGCACTAAGGAGCTTAGTTGTTTTTTCACAGTTAAGGCTAACCTCGAAAACAACCATCTCAATTTCTTCCATCTCGATGGCTGCTTCGGTAGGGGGAAAATAGTTGTAAGTAATTCCACCTCCAATAAGTCTTGGAAAGACAAGTATTTTTTTATAAGAAGGTGTGGGGACAAAGTTACATCGAAGGTTCCAACCTTTATTTGATACTGTCAAAATTTCAAGAACTAGGCCTCCTAAATTTTTCTCCTTCTTTTTCCCTCCCTTTTCTCTGTTTTCTTTTTTTTTACTAGATATCTTTGTGCTCCAACAGTGAGACATTCTAAGGCACTGAAGCTTACTCATTCTGAGGCCAGCGGTGCTTAGGCCGTTGTGCTTTAGAATAGGAGCGAAAGGAATTAATTAAACCTCCTCGACCTTTCACAGCTTTTCGACATAGGTTTCATCTCTGAGCATACTAGTGCCCAAGGTTCGTATTTTCATAACCCTTCATCTTAACTTATCTTGCTCTCGCAGTGCTAACACTACGACCTACAGATCGTCTCTTTTAGGAGCTTCGTCGACAAGACATGGCGGATTCTAGTAAAAAAGGGGGCCGAAGAGAAAGGCTCTTAAGCCCATTACCGACACTACTCCTTCCGGTCCTGTGAAGGCCAACTTGAACAAGGCCCTTATTTTGATGAGGAGGGGGAAGCAGAGAGGGCCTATCTCAAAGGTTACAAAAGACGCTTCTCCTCCTCCTCCTCCCCCAAAGGTCGCGAAGGCTTCTTCGTCATCAAAATCGTCAATGGTCACTACTGCTAATGTACCGTCATTTGTACTTCCGACTCCTCCTCTTAATCCTTCCCCAGGCCCATACTAATTCCTACCTTTCTTACCGATGCGATGCAAAGTTTATCCACTTCCGTTAAGGTAGAAGACATAGTACGGGTTACTCAAAAACCCTTCGATGAGTTTTGGGAGGACATGGAGAGAGCTTCAAGCCAGGTGACTATTCCCCGTCCCTTCTTGAAAATTTTGTTACCCTACATATAGATCCCTGACTCCCTTATGTTCTTTTGCATTTCAATTCTTTGCCTTTGTCCGTTCTCAGAGGCCAGATGCCAGGGATGTTGTCTTGGCTTAGAAGCGCTACCAAGAGTTAGCTTCTTCTTTTACTAAGATGCTAAACAAGCTTACCGTCAAGCTAAAATCAGCTACTGGTAAAGCTAACCATTATAAAGATAGGGCCACTAAAGCGGTTACCTAGATAGTGGTTTAAAAAGCTAAGGTTGATCACCACAAGGTTATTCGTAAGTAGCTGGAATCCTCCTTGGACTTGGTAAATAAAGAAATGGAGAGAGAAGGCCAAACTTGTCGCTTCAGTAGCTCGTTTGGAGAGGGAGGGTGCTGATGCTTTCTTCCTCGACTATCAAAGCACCCAAGGGGAAATTTACAATAAATACCTCTCTTTTAAGATGGACTAGATGGAAATTCCCTTTTATCTGAATCAGTTTCTAGCCGCAGAGAAAGAAGTGGAGAGGAAAGCGGTTTACATGACGAAGTTAGGCCTTCCTCAGTTCCCACTCCTCCGCTTAAGTCAACTATCGCTTCCGAGGTGGGAGCTCATGATGCCACTCTGCCCTCAGAAGCTCCTGGCGATATGTAGTCCTCATTTTATTATTATATTTTTTTTTTGTTCCCCTGTTGTATATCCACATAGTTTCATCAATGAAATCAACTTCATTTATCTTAAATGAGTTTAATTTCAAAGTACAAATGTTGAAAAAGAGCCATGCTTTTACTTATATATTTAAAAAGTATAAGTTACATGAGATATTTTTTCAATAGTCACGCAGGGGATCTCCCCCTTAATCTGGGTTGCATCTAACCGAAGGTTCCTCCTTGGCAACCTTTATATCATGAAGGTTTCTCCTCGGCAACCTGTATCACACAAAGGTTCCTCCTCGGCAACCTTTATCACACGAAGGTTCCTACCCAACAACCATTATTTCATGAAGGTTCCTCCTCGACAACCTTTATCACACGAAAGTTCCTCTTCGTCAACCTTTATCAGACGAAGGTTTCTACCCGACAACCTTTATCACACGAAGGTTCTTCCTCGGTAACCTTCATCACGCGAAGGTTCCTCCTCGACAACCTTTATCATGCGAACGTTCCTCCTCGGTAACCTTTATTACATGAAGAATGTCGTTATGGATAGTACTGCCTTAGATTTTCGGCATTCCACAGTCACTTGATCTGGCTACCATCAAGATGTTTTAATCGATAACTGCCCTTGTTCCCATTTCCTACTACACGGTATGGTCCTTCCCAATTTGCCCCAAGACACCTATCTCTCGGCGACCAAGTATTCAAGGTTATTTTTCTCACGACGAGGTTGTCGTCTCGGAATCGCCTTTCTTTAACGGTCTTGTTGTAAGACCTCTCTACTCGTTGTTTTTGAACAGCCAATTGGATTTGCGCTTGTTCTTTAACTTCTTCAGTTGTATCTAAATTTTTTAGCATTCCTGCATTATTCTCCTCTTCTTCAAAAGTTTCTGTTTTGTAGGTAAGTATCCCAATATTCGCCGGGATCACCGCCTCTACCCAAAAGCCATCATAAAAGGCATCTCTCTTGTTGCCATTGTAGGAGTCGTTTTGTATGCCCAAAGCACTTGAGGTAGCTCGTCAACCCATGCACCCTTTTTTCCTTCTAGCTTCACCTTTAGGCAATGTTTTATAATTTTGTTAACTGCTTCCACCTGTCCGTTGGCTTCAGAATGTGCTGGGGAAGAGAAATGTTGTTTGATTCCTATGTTGTCGTAAAAAGTCCGGAATTTGGTATTGTGGAATTGCCTCTTGTTGTTAGTAATAATGGAATATGGTATTCCGAAACAACGTATTATATTCTTCCAAACGAAGTCTGTAATCTTGGCCTCGGTTATGGTGGATAAAGGCTCTACTTCTACCCACTTAATGAAGTAGTCGCTGGCTACGATTGCGTATTTCGTCTGATACTCTCTTTCCTCTAGTTGACATTTGTTTCGTATTTCCCTTAATTTAAGCAATAGTTCCTCGTTCTGTTGCCTCAATCCTTCATTTTGTTGTACCAACAACCGCACTTGGCTCTCGAGTTCCTCTTTCTTCAAATGGCGAGTGATGGGTAGTGAAATCACATTCGACTAGTAGTTGACTTCTTTTGCCATTCTTCTTGTTGTCTCTCCCTGACTAACGACGTTGCGTTGGGATGCCTTTGGTGCCATCATCTGATTCTACGACGCACTTTCTTGTCGAGTCCCCACAGACAGCGCCAAATGTTGATGTCGTGATCGATCTTACAGACCTGCTACAATGGTAAGTGTCGACCTGGTCAACAATCAATATTTCTTACTTTGTGGGAAATGACTTGTCTTTCGAATAGCCTTTCGGACCTGTCAAATACAAAGAAAAGGTCAGTGGTCGCCGGAGTCGTTCGCTGGCAAAAACCCTCAGACACTCAAGTTAGAAATGGAGCTCCATGGCCAACTGAACCCTTTTTTATTTTAAGGACATCAGAAAAGAAATCCTCCTTTCTCAAATTACCTTTGAGTTTATGTAGGCGAAAAAAGGGAGAAAAGGCCTCTGGGTGTCATTATGGCGCTGTGCTAGTGCCACTTGGTGGTGTTCCCATCATGCCTTCGTTGTTACAGCTTTTTCCCATTTTATTCCCCTAGCTCACTGTCGGCTCTTGTCAAAGTTTTTCAGGAGAACCACATGAGCTTTTTATTTTTATCTTCAACATACTTACCTCGATATGGACCTACCCCAACACTTTGTATTCAAGATAATAATGTGCCATTTCGACATTAATTATCAACTTCTCAATTTTCATATTCTTTCTCCATTCCAGAGGATGTTACTCCAATTCCCGCTGACAGTACTTGAAGAAAGGGTAGCATAAGAGGAAGAAGACTGTAAGCTTGTTTCTCTTTATCCAAATAACCCATCTCCATTTTTGTTGTGGTGCTTTGCTTAGTTGCTTGGTGATGGTTACTCTATGCTCGTAATCATTTTCTTTTTGGTAGTGGAGTTGTTTTTGTAGTTTTGACTGCATCATTGATTTTGGATTTATATATTGAGCATGTGTAGGAATGGAAGGTTATGAATCTATTTAGGGTTTTTATGATGATTCATGATGCTTCTATTGTGGTTATAAAATCAAATATAGATTTGTTTAGATAAATTATACCAATGGCCACCAATTTGTTGCATCATATGTGAAATAGCCAAGTTCTTGGAGCCGTTCCATTTTCAACATCATCTTAAACCTAAGTATACCTTAAAAAATAACTTATTATTAGACTCAAATCTTGGATACTTGTGGTGCTTAGATGAAAGAAGACATTATCTTTTAATATGGATTTTTCACTTGATTATTGATAAGAATTATGATTAGTAATGTAATTAAAGAGCAAACGAGAGTACAATGGACCTTTGCTATGTGTTTTTTTCTTTGTTTGGACGGAATTCATCAATAGAACCTTTTAATAGGCCAAAAGCCTCTTGATTGTTAGAAGTAATTTGAGAAAAAATTGGTCGGCAACGCTAAGAACTGTAAATTGTGTTTGGTCAAAATATTTTGAAAAACATAAGTCTTAAATAAAATGTAAAAAATATTTTTATCAATAAAAGTTTAAATAATTTTATTTACTAATATAATTAAAAATATATTAATATGGTCATTTTTAAAAAATTCTAAAATATTATTTAATGGAAGAAAATAAAATCTTATCCTATTGTATTAAATTTTTATTATTTAATTTTATCCATCTCTGTTAAAAAATTTATCTCAAATTTAGTATTTAATGTTGGTGTGATAAGCTTTTCAATTACAGTTTTTTAGAGATATATTTTTTATCGAGTAAAACTTTTATAAGTGGAGTTTTTAATAAAATTTTATTAATTATTAGGCAATTATAAATAAGTTTTAGAAAAAAATTTGTATAATTATTTGAATAGACAAGTTTTTAAAATTATATTATAAAAAATAACATAAAAACTTTTTAAATAAATATTTTTAGATAATTTAACTTTTTTAAAAAATTCAAAAACTTTAATTATGAAAAACTCAAATTTTGGGTTTTTTGGACTTCTTTAGACTTCTTATATTATGAGAATAAAAAATTCCTATTATAAAAAAAAGTTAAAAAATTATTTTAACATTAAAAAAGTTCGTTTAATTAATAAAAAGTCTAAATACATGTATATTATTTTAACATTAAAAAAGTTCATTTAATTAATAAAAAGTCTAAATACATGTATATTATTTTAACATTAAAAAATTATTTTATGAGTGTATTTTCAATAAAATTGAAAACAACATAATTATTAAATAAAAAATAACAAAAACAAATATGTGAATCGAAGAAGTTGAGAAATCATTTTAATTTTGGTGAATCTACGATGGGCAAAAAACTTAAGAACCCAACAAAGCTGAAAAATCGGTTCGACCTTTTTAATTCGGTTCGATTTTTATTTTATTTAATAAATTTATAAAATTGAGATTTTGGTTCAGGTTTTAGTTCAGTTAGGTTAATTTAAAAGCTGAATTACAAGCCGAACCACAACTATAAAATTAAAAATAAATATTAGGAATTATAATTGAAATATTTAATACATACTGCTTTGTAAATGATAAATATAATTTTATGAATAATAAAAATACATAATAAATGATAAAAATATATTTGATAAATAAGAAAATTATTATTTGTATTAATAATTTTAATTTACATTAAATGAAAGTGTTAACATAAATATAATAATGCATAGTATCTATGTTATAATAGTATAAAAAGATACATTAAAACATTTTTAATTATGAATAAAAATTATTTGAAGATGTAATAATTAATTTAAATTTAATTAAACATTGAAATAATTGATTATTTCTGTTTAGCTTTTAAATAATTGATTATTATATTAGTTATTGCTTAATAATAATCTTTAGGTAGCGTGTTATTTGAAATAAAAAATTGTCTCTCAAATTTATGTATATTGATTATTATAAAAATGATCGATAAAAAAAATTATATTCCAATTTTACATATATAAACATTAGAAAAATTGACATACTTTTTAACATTTGAAAAAATAGACACATATCATTAATGTTTGGAGAAAACTAATTAGACATATAGCCGCCTTAATTTTTTTTTTTGGATCCGTTATGTTAATATCATTTGTATTCTCAAATTTTTAAATAATTATAAATAAAAAATAATTATTTTTTTATAATAATTTAGTTCCTAAATTTAATATTTTTCACAATATATTAAAAAATAAATAGTTTTTTAATTTATTATTTTTAAAAAAATTTAAAATATTATTATTAAAAATCTAATAATGTGGTAGAGCAGACCTATACACTAATATTTTTATTTCTTTTATTTTATTTTTAATAATAATTAATATTTACTTGTCAAAACAACTTTTGAAATATTTTTTAAGATTTTATTTTTATATACATTATATTTATTTAAAAAATTATATTAAGTTCTTTATTTTTATTATGAAAATATAAGTAAAAAAAAGAAGAGAATTTGATGTCGTTAATTAACAAAATTAGTAATTAAATATATTAAATACATTTTATATTATAGTTAAATTATATATTTTATTTTATATTAAAATATATAAAAAAAGAAGAGAATATATATAACATTTATTTTTTATTGACATTTTCATAATTTTTTTAAAAATATAATAAATTCAATATTATTTTTAAAATATATATTATATATAAAAATAAATATTAAAAAATATTTTATTTAAATTTTTTTATAATTAAATATTAAATTATTAGTGAGAAAGTACAAGAAACATTAAAATTATTTTAGCGTATGAGTTTGATTTAAATCATTGTTAGAATAATTTTAATAATAGATTTTTTATTGAAATAATAATTTAAAAAATTATGTAAACAAGTTAAAGAATTTTAAAATTTTAGGATTTCTCGTTAAATAGAAAATAAAAGAATTTTAACGTGCCAGTATTTTGAATCTGAATAAAAATCACGGGGGATTGATAATATAATAATTCAAGAGAAATTGTTATGTAAATATTTGATTTAGAAAGAATTAAGCATGTTCATGTAGATATTATAAAAATATTGATAAGATAAAATAGAATTATGCTAAATAATAAAATTATTCCTTCATGATTTTATGTTCACGATACTTAAAAAAGAGATAATGTAGGCTAAACACACTCCAACAAATCGAAAGCAAAAACAGAAAACAGAAAGCATAAAAACTAACCATTGAATACATTATTATTCATTAGAGATGAATGATCGAAAAATTCTCACCAAAATCAAAATCAACAACAGTACATCCACCATTAGCACTAATTTCTTCATTGTTACTAGAAGAAACAATGTTTCTAAATCCATCTTCTTGATTCATAATATTTATATTATTAGGTATTAAATATTCATTCATCATCATCTCATTAACTCTCGATTCTACTTTCGATCTCAAATTCTTCAAGGCTTTCACGTATTCTTCAAGCTCTTCTATTTCCATATCATCAGTGGATTCTTCCCACCAGGCCCTACCGCCATTGTTCTTCTCTTTCTCTTCTTCTATAATCTTTCCTCTCTTCTTCTCCATCTCCAACTCTATCAAGGCTTCCTCGTACTCTCTATTATGCTGTTGCACCAACGGGACTGTCGTGGCTTGATCGTACTGGTTTTCGCCGAGATAGCGGTTCAAGATGATGTCGAAGTCGGGGTGTCCGACGACGAAGATCTTCCCGTTGGGAGAGAACACGATGATGCCGACTTCTGCCCCGCACAAGACGCAGAGCTCCATGGCTTTGCTGAAGAGGCCTGTGCGGCGCTTCGAGAACGTGACTTGCAGGCTGCTTTTGTTCTGAAGTTTCTTGATTTCAATTTTCTGCCTGCCCCTCGTTTTCTTCCTTGTGTTGTGATTATCATTGTTGCCGCCATTGTTGGTGTTGGGAATGCCACTGCTCATCGTAATTGATTTGAAGGAATTGAGAAAGAAAGAGGCTTAGGGTTTAATTTTTGCTAGGGTTTTGATACGAAGTACTGATCATGCATTAATTTATATGATTGATAATAGACGTCGAAAGTATTGATGTGTTTACTATGATTGAAGATCGTTTAAGATTTTTGTTTCCATATTTGTTTCTGGGTTGGTGTAAGATCTTTGAAGATTTGAGTCAAAGTCAATGCTATTGACAAGAAATTGTTACCTCTAATGCATATTGATGTTAGAAGAAGTAAATTAAACTTAATTTGAAAAGAAAATTAAAGAAATTAAACTTAATTTGGAAAGCAAAATTAATGGCCAAATTTTTTTAATAAAAAGAATTAGACAAATTAATGCGTTGAATGAAAAGGGGAAAGTGAATTAATCCTAGAAATTGTGAACAAGATCTTAATTTTGTTTCCAATTTTTACTCAATTATCTTCCAAACCTGCCATCTTGAGGTTTACGAAAGTTTTGTCGTATTTAATTTGACTACATAATAAAATAAACAATAATTAAAAAGGAAAATTATGAAGAAGTTACTGTACAATTTTTTATTATTGTCTAATATTAATAATTTTATGGCTTGTTTACGAAGATTTGAATTGTTATATGTTATATTGATCTTTGTCAAAATGTTATTTTAGACTTAATTTCTATAAATAAACAATGTTATAAGACCTACCAGACTGCTTAATTTCTTTAAAAAAAAGAATTAATATTCAAGCAGCAATGTTAAGTAAAGTGAAATTATTTCTTCGTTTTAATCAATTAATTAAGATTAATAATTTATAGTTATTATATTTAAGAAATAATTAGCTATAACAAGTATTGAAATATTTAATAAATTTTATGTTAAAAAATGTGAGTTTTGAAATTAACAATAGCATGTGTATTTGTAAATTTTAGTATTAAAATATTGTGATAACGTAAGTATAATGACTATAATCAAGCCATCCAGTAGAAAAAGGAAATTAACAAGATGTAAGTAATTAGAAATGCTCTAAGAAGATAGAACAATAATTAATACTACAAAAGAATGAGGAAATAACTCCCATTGTTATTATTCATAAAAATAAGGAAAAATGCCAAAGACTTAGAACAACAATGAAAATAAAATTATCTAACAAAAAATATTTAAATGAAAAATAAAAAAATTTATTTAAACATTTTGTAAAACTAATGCAAAAATTACGAAAAAAAATTAACTTCTTTTTGTTAAGATTATAATTTTTTTAAGTTTTTATTTTTATTTTTAAATTTTTAGAATAATTATTGAATAATATGTTTTAAATTATAACAATTTACAAAAATCTTATTTGTTATCAATTTTTACAAAATATCGTGTTCATAAATAATTCTTACAAGAAACTTAAATTTTATTCTTTTTTATTTGATTTTATTGGAAACTTTTAAAATTTTTGAAAAGAAATAAATTATTATGTTATGACTTTAATTTTTTTATTATTAGTAATTTTTTAATGTGAAATTAATTTTTATTATATAATTTTATTTTAATTATTTGTTTGAGTTTTTGGGAATTGATATTTATTTAATTATCTATATAATATATCACAATAAATAATATAGTGTACATAATTAATAATTTTGATTAGTTTAGTTTAATGGTTAAAATTTAAGTTTCAACATTAAGATCTAAGGTTCAAACCCTATAATCACAAATATTTATTTTTTTCTTTTAATAAATTTGAGTTGGGCCAGGTTATCGTTTAGACATGGTTTAGGCCCAAGTCAAAGTTAATTTGGTCAAACATCTTGCTCCTTGGGATACTAAGATAATTTATATCAAAAAGTAAAATAACAAGTTATAATGATAATGAGATAAAATATAATTTTGAAATATAGAGAAGTAAGCGGTAAAACAGCCAAAAGTCAGGGGATAATTAGTATTTTTTTAATACATTGTCCCACTTCTTCGCAAATCCTTGTATTATTTTTTTTTTAATAAAAGAGGTTTACTAAATTTTTTTCCTTCAAGATCGACTCAATCATAATTTGTATGAAAAATAAATAATTTTCAACAAATTTCATTTTGTAATTAAAAATCTAGTTTTCTATGGTCAACTCTCTCCCCATCCATTATTATTTTTTTATTAATTTAAAATCTTATGAATTTGTTGAAAAATAAAAGAGGTTTACTAAATTTTTTAATACATTGTCCCACTTCTTCGCAAATCCTAGTATTCTTTTTTTTTTTAATAAAAGAGGTTTACTAAATTTTTTTCCTTCAAGATCGACTCAATCATAATTTGTATGAAAAATAAATAATTTTCACCAAATTTCATTTTGTAATTAAAAATCTAGTTTTCTATGGTCAACTCTCTCTCCATCCATTATTATTTTTTTTATTAATTTAAAATCTTATGAATTTGTTGAAAAATAAAAGATATATCTATTTAATTTAGGGTTTAAAAGAGAGGTTTATATTTGTTGAAAAAATAAATTATTATATTATGATATAATTAAGAGTCGATAAAGTATTAATGAATTATATCCATAATACTTGTGGTATAAAGAGTGTTTAACATAAAATAAAATATTTGACTTTTATTTAGATATATCTCTTTATGTAATTTTAATTCAACTTAAATTATAAATAAAGTAAAAAGAATTATAAAGAAATTTGTAGCCTTTCAATTATGTTCAATTTCGATTACTATAAAAATTGATAATTTCGGTCCAATTTTGTTTATAAATTAAACCAAACGAAAGCTAAAAAAAAAAAGAATTAAAAATTATACTAATTTGAAATAAAGTTAAAATTTATACAATCAAAATTTGGTTTTTGTTGTCAAGGATGTTTATGTAAAAACACAGTTTTTATGTTAACTTAACCGAATAATTCTAATGGTAGCAGGGTTTTTGCATTTTTTTTTAATGATGACGAGGATAAATGTATGCTTTCCCTAATTAAAAGCATCACCATCCTTCTGCACATCCCCTACCTATATTAGAGTTTTCCCTTAATTCATATCCTCCCACCCTACTATTTTCATACTATTGAAACAACCTAGTTATGTGTGGACGTATGTCTTCATCTAGATTTTCAGAGAAATCTCATGATCTAGTTGTTGGTGGTATGTGGTAGGACGTCTAAGGCTTTTAAGGCTACTATGCACATGATGTGGGTTTTACATTTTCTACTTGTTGTATGTTATGTGCTTGGGTAAGTTGGAAAATAAGTGTTAGATTTAATTATCTATGGTAAAAACTATCACTTAATACATGGAATCATTCATGTCAGATCATCAAGAATAAATCAATATAAAAGTGGAAACGTACCTGAATTCATAGTCTGAAATTGCTCTCAAGAATCCTGCGGTTGGCCTTCCAAATTAATACGTTCTGTTTGAGAGCCTTTTGTTTCTCTCTGAATATTTTCTGATGATGGGATATAAAGAAAATAACATCACGTGTGATTTGGGGACCATGATCACTTTATATATAAGATAACTTTTTTATATATAATTAAAAGTGATCTATTAAGTTTACCCCATCATAAAAATAGAAATTACCCTTTAGTCTCTACACATTAAAGACCCGCATCCTATTAGATACATTAGAGCCTAATTACCGAAAACCTTAATAGATCACTTTTAATTAGGGTTCAACTTTATTTGACAATTCACAAAACATAATTATTCACATATACTCTCAATGTTGCATTAAGGATCTAACAATCTCCCACTTGGGCTATATGTATTACCTTATAATAATACTTTGCAAAAATAATCAAAACGAGCTCAACTTTACTGTCATAACCAAAATATATCTATAACCAATTCGATCCATCAATTATACCAACATAGGATTAAATCGATCTTTGTTACAGCTGTCGTAATTCAACCCATCAATGATCACATATATCGATATAACTAAATGACATGGATTGTGATGTAGATGTGTAGCATAGGAATTACATGTAATATGATCTTAACATGCCTATTTTTAACTGGTCTTACTTAAACCTTAGTGAGATCAAACCATACTAAATTCAGAGTGTAAATAAACCAAAATTTTATTTCTGTAGAAAATAACCTCAAAATATCCATAATTGAAAAAAGTTTGTTATCATAAGAGCATCTAAAATTACAAACTCCCACTAAAACTATATATCATCAAATGACATAACACCCATACGAGCAGTGTGCTCATGAAACACTTTGGGTGGCAATCCCTTGGTAAATGGATTCGCAACCATGAAGTTTGTTCATATGTGCTCTATAGACAACTCTCCACTATGAACTCTTTCTTTAACAACCAGGAACTTGATATCTATATGCTTTGACTTCATCGAGCTCCTATTGTTGTTGGAATACAGAACTACTGACTTATTGTCACAAAATAACTTAAGTGGTCTTTCAATACCATCTACTAGCGCAGCCCCGTGACAAAATTTCGCAGCCATACTCCATGATTGGACGCCTCAAAACATGTTATGAACTCTGCTGCCATGGTAGAAGATGTTATAAGAGACTGTTTAGCACTCTTCCAAGAGATATTACCTCCAACTAGCAGAAAAACATAGCCTGACGTAGATTTCATACTATCCCGGCATCCAGCAAAATCAGAGTCGGTATACCCAATGATCTTAAGCTTATCCAACCTATGATATGTGAGCATATAGTCTTTTGTTCTCTGTAAGTACCACAAGACCCTTTTAGTTGCTTTCCAATGGTTTACTCCTAGATTGCTTAAATATCTCTCCAATATCCCAGTAACGTATGCAATATCCGAGCGCGCATAAACTTGAGCATACATCAAACTCCCTACTGCTGAGGCATAGAAAATCCTCTACATTTCCATTTTCTCAATGTCATTCTTAGAGCACTGCTTGAGACTAAACTTGTCTCCCTTAGCCACATGGGTATCACCTAGTTTATATTCCTGCATGTTATATCTCTTGATAACTTTTTCGATATAGCTCTTTTGTGACAATCCAAGAATACCCCGAGAGCGGTCCTGGTGTATCTGGATACCTAATACAAAAGAGGCGTCACCAAGATCTTTCATCTCAAAATTCTTAGCTAGAAATCTCTTGGTTTCGTGCAATAAGCCTATATCGTTGCTGGCAAGCAATATGTTATCGACATATAAAACTAGGAAAATATATTTGCTCCCACAGAACTTATGGCATATACAATCATCTACCAAATTCATCTTAAAACCGAACGAGATGATCACTTGATGAAATTTGAAATACCATTGTCGAGATGCTTGTTTGAGCCCATAGATAGATTTCTTAAGCTTGCAAACCATATTCTTTGGATCTCCCTACACAAAGTTTTCTGGCTGCACCATGTAAATCGTCTCATCAATGTCACCATTAAGAAACACCGTCTTTACATCCATCTGATGTAACTCAAGATTCAAATATGCCACTAATGCCATTATAATCCTAAAAGAGTTTTTCGAAGAAACCGGAGAGAAAGTCTCTTTATAGTCGATGCCTTCTTTCTGTGTAAAACCCTTTGCGACAAAATGTGCCTTGTACCTCTCCACATCACCTTTTGAATTCCTCTTGGTCTTAAATATCCATTTGCAACCAATGGGTTTCGCACCTTCTGGCAATGAGACAAGATCCCACATGTCATTGTTCTTCATGGACTTAATCTTCTCATTCATGACATCAATTCACTTTTGAGAGTTAGAACTTTCAATGGCTTGACGAAAGTTAATAGGATCATCTTCTATCACTCCAATATCTACCTCATGTTCTTGGAGAAATACAATGTAATAATCTGGCAATGCACTTTTCCTCTCTCTAGTGGATCTTCTTAATGGCATAGGTTCTTGAGGTGTTAGAGCTTGTTCTTCTGGAACAATTTTTTGAATAGGAGGTTCTTCGACATTGTCTTGATTTGTGTATTGAACAAGGTTAGAAATCGAATCCTGATCAATAGCAATAACACCTGTGGGAATATCAACATATTGCTCTCCAAAGACAAAGTCCCTAACGTTATCTACCCCCACAAGCTCAACATCCTTAAAGAACCGGGCATTTCCTGACTCAAAAATCGACTTAGTTCTGGGATCATAAAACTTTTACCCCCTGAATCTTTCAGAGTATCCAATGAAATAGCAACTCACCGTCCTTGAGTCCAGTTTCTTTTCATTGGGCTTATAAGGCCTCGCCTCAGCTGGACAATCCCAAACGTGCAAGTGCCTTAGACTGGGCTTCTTACCTGTCCAAAGTTCATAAGGAGTTTTGGCAGTTGCTTTAATTGGAACTCTGTTAAGGATATATGCTGCAGTCTTAAGTGCTTCGTCCAATAGAGATTCTGGTAAAGTAGAACAATAATCAATCAAAAAACATGCTCATATAAGTCTTAAAAAAAATTAAATTCAAATAAGATAAATCTCATCTCAAGATACTGAACACTACGTTAATATTTTATCTTTGGACAAAATATTAACTAGTAAGTGATATCTTGATGTAGTAATCAAATACTGATAATAAGAACATATGGAAAAATAAATCTTCCTTTGGACCGATTTATTATTTATATGTAAAATTGAATAATCATCATACATTTATTACCACAAAATGTACATATAATTCTATTAAATATTAACTTTCTTTTGGGCCATTTAATATTCACGTAAGTTATATGTACAAAATATTATGTGTAAATTCGTACACTTTAATTTATTGAACCACGTTAAATTGTTGTATATTTTTGGGCATGTATCGTACGATTCATTTCATACATTATTAATTAATCTCCATATATATTGTATTTTTGTGTATTAATTGACAATTTGAAACATAACTAAATAATGTAAAAAGACATTAAAATATGAGAACAAGAGTAAGAAAATTGATAACATATATATATATTAAAAACAAATTAATGAAGACAATTCAACCTATTTTCTGCTAGAGCAAAGCTACTATGCAGAAAAACAAAATAATACATCAATTAATTCCCCTCCGAACAGAAGGATGCTTATTAATTTATTCAACGCAGAATCAAGAAATCGGGATGTCAAAGGAAGCACAAACAAATAAGAATGAAGCAGAAACTGATGTAATGAATGTTAAATTTAGTACTCTTCATCAGGTTTAGGGCTTTGGTGCAAGCCCTGCCTTGAGAGCTTGAATGGTTGCAACATCAGTCTTGAAAGACTTGGCCAAGACTGTGTCATCAATCCCTGTAGTGAACAGTGTGTTGGGCAACGATACAGTTCCGGCGTTTGCACTACCGAATGCTGAAAACGCCAGAGCTGGTTTGTTGGCTTCAGGATTGTACTGGAAGTGAACAAGTCCCTTTGGGAACACAAACATGTCGCCTGTTTGTAATGTTTGAGTGTAAAGCTTGTTGGTCGTGTCGACAAACCCAACTTGGAGACTACCGTCGACGACCAGAAGGAGTTCAGCAGAGCGAGGATGAGTGTGCGGCGGGTTAGTACTGCCGGAAGGGAATTGGAGGACTGCATAAGAAACGCTTTGCCCGTTGAGAGCCGGGAATTCGGCCATGCTTGCTTTCAAGACTTTAAAGGCTGCAGGCGGTGGTGCACCAACCAAGGCTCTCATGCCTGTGAATGTGAAGAAACTCCCATCAATCTGGGTTACGTTTGATGGGACGATGAAGTCGGAGGTGATATCGGGGTCTCCGGCGAACGCCGTTTGGAAAACGGCGAGGGAAGATAGCAGAAGGAAGAGGAGTTTTTGAGTGGAAGTACTTGAGGCCATTGCTAGTTGATATGTAGAAGATTGGATGGTAATGAGATGGTGAGTTTGCATTTGAAGAAGGGCAGTATTTATAGCGCATGGGATACGTGAAGAAATGAACTGCTGTTACGTTGTAACCCTGCAGGCCTATTGAAAGATGGATATTACGAGGTTATTCTTGTTTTGGTCGAAGCTTTTTGTTGTTATTTTAGCTAGTGAAAATGTGATGAATATTTGTTCCTTAAGTGTTTGTATTTTAATTAGGTTTCATTTTGATTTAATTTTTCCTCTGTCTTTATTGTCTCTACATTAAGTAAATTGACGAAAGAATAGAGTGTCACATACTGTTAATTTCAAGTGACGTCAGAGTTAATTAAAGTCATTCATTCTTGCTGTGCATTATTGAATTTTATTGACATTGAACTGATCAAAAAATCAATTATACATACTTTTGTGCCGTTCCACATGCAGTTCAATCAGACTTTTGTACCTAAATTGTGAGTCTAATTAGAGTTACGTATTACAAATAAATCACGGTTTCGTATTTGTTAAAATTTTCTTTCTCAATGTACGCATTACAAATAATTTTGCCTGGTAAAAAGAAATGGCTTCAAATTTCACTGGAGAATGATATATTCCTTCAACAAATTTATTTTACTATCTTTTGGTTAATTACTGTGGTATAGAAGTATGAAATATTATTGAAAAAATAAATAAGTTCCGTTAAACATTGACATTACTAAAACCCGAAATTAGTTTTTCGGAACTCTAGGAAATGGCCAAAAAGTGTATGTATAGCTGTTTTACAGTTCCGGCCGCCGTAGGCATTGGCCCGCCGCACACCTAATTCAGCTACTATGTACGTGTTTGTGGCCTTGGTTGCACTTACAAAATCTAATTCTTTAGAACATAATAAGTCAAGATGGTTGGCGGAGAGGGCGTCGTCCAATACGAACGGCAGCATGGCACTTTGCTGCTTAAATTTGCCGTTGTTGTCGATGGTGTTTCAGTACTATTCCAGCCGGATCACTGTTCTTTTGGCATTTTCTATTACATTGTGTCCAACTGTAAGTGTTGTCTGTCGTTATAATCACCATTCCATGTTTCCCATAATTAATCAATTAATTAACTTGTACGTGCATATATAATTTGACTAACATGCTTTCAAACGGCCGGCTACTCGTAAGATAATAGGGCAAATTCCCTATTCTCCCTAAGGTTTCTGGAAATGCCCCATTAACTTCCGAAGTTTAAAACTTTACCTATTAAGTCCATCTATTATCTAAGATAACAAAAAAAATTTACTTTTATCAAAATAATCCTGGATGAAAAACTTATTTTTATTTTATTATATATCATTATTTTTAATTGACGATTAAATGATTCAAAAGCTTTAATAACAAAAATAACTGTTACAATTTGCTATGTCGGGTGTCGTGCCAGTCGACTGGTTATTATCACTGACAACTATCATCCGTTGACACGGAAGTGTTCGAACATCAAAGCCAAGATTTAGGTGCTAGTAAGTTTAAGATACTTACCTTAATTTTTGAAACTATGAAGATACTGTCAGAGAGGTAAATTCAAGAATTTATTTGTATCCACTGAGGCATTATCTCTAACCTAGTTAGTACCATTGGAAAGATAAAAATGTTAACTTTTCAACACGTTTTACGGTTTTGAATTTAGATTCCTATAGAATAAGTTATGGTCAATTGATTAAAGTATACTCATTGCCAAAGTCAATCCAACCTGCATAACTTTTGGGGAATTCTAGCACAAATTTAAAGCACTAATTGAAGGTTGCCTCTTTTTTCAAAGTCTAGCATGATATTTCTGAGGTGTTTTTAAAATTTTAAATTTTTGTTTCTTAATTCAAAATTTTGTCTTAATTGTTCTCTTTGTTTTTCAAAAGTTGTAACCTATTTTCAATGTCTTAGTTGTATTGTTGTTCTTTTTTCAAAGATTTGTATTTGTTTTCAATAATTGTGTGCTTACTTATGCTTGGAGGGTTGTTTCAAGATGAGACTATATAAATCCTTAAGATTGTAATGCAAAGACAAGTTATTTGAATTGAGTTTAATTCAAATTTGTATTCTATTATCTTTGTATCTCTTGGAGGACCTGCATTGAGTGGTGAGTTATCTTCTATCAAGTTCTACAACCTTTATTTAGCAACCTTAGGGTGGTGTTTTTGTAACCCTTTGGTTGTTATCCTTGCGAAGGAGCTTACCTATCCCTTTATTTAGTAAACCCCTATTTTTCGGCATCAATTTTGGTATCAGAGCTTGAAGATCTTTGCAACTTGTGAAGTTATGGCAACCCGTTGTCGCCAAAAAACAATATGAGAAAGGTTCTTTAAACACACAAATCGATCCTTGTGAGGCTTTAATGGCAAAACTGTCGAAGCAAATCCAGTAACTTCAGCAATGATTAGAGGCCATTGAAAATTAAGAAAGAAATCAGCAACATATAGAACTTGTCCATGAAGCTCTTAATGAAGAAGAAGAGGGCTTGAATATTTTTCACCATGCCCAAGTCGTTTGTCAAGTGGCAACAGTACTCCCTCACACCTAAGTGAGTTACGAAACTTTCAATATGAAATTTGATATTCCAGATTTTGAAGGAAGGATACAACCGAAAGAGTTTATTGATTGCTTCTACACCATTGAAGGAATCTTTAAGTTCAAGGATGTTCCTGAGCATATGAAGGTAAAGCTTGTAGCCATCAAGTTGAAGATACATGCATCCTTATGGTGAAAAAATCTCAAGAGACAAAGAGCACGTAAAGGAAGAAGTAAAATTGTCACTTGGAAAAAAATGAAGAGGGAACTCAAACGAAATACTAACCGAAAAATTACCGGCAATGTATTTTCTTGAAGTTTCACAATTTCAAGCAAAAAGATTTTTTCGTAGAAGAATATAATGCTGAATTTGATCACCTTATATTGAAATGTGATATTGTCGAGCCATAAGAACAAACAATAGCTCGTTATTTAGGAGGCTTAAGACCAGAAATTGAAAATGTAGTGTAACTATAACCTTATTAGAGTTACAATGATGTGTCTAAGTCAGCTTTAAAAGTTGAGAAGCAACTAAAAGAGGTACACAGCACAAATCTGTATTTTTTAGTAAGAGATGGCTATTCTATCAATCGTTCCAAGCAAACAACTTCTTCAAGCTCCAAGCCTAATGCAGCAACAATATCAACTCCCAAGGAGACAACAAAAGGAAGCAAAAATAAGCAGCCGTTAGCCTCATCTAATACCAACACTCGTAGATGCTTTAAATGTCAAGGAATTGGGCACATTACTTCAGATTATCCAAATCATAGGATTATAACCCTTATTGAAGAAAGAGGACAAGACGATGAATCTGATATAGAGGCTAAAGAGGAAGGCTACTCAAAAGAGAAAGAGAAAGTGACTTATGGTAATCAAGGCAAATCTCTCATTGCTTGAAGGGTTTTAAATGCTAGCCATAATATAGATGGCGATGACTAACTGAGGAAAAACATTTTCCATAGAAGATGCACATCTCATGGTAAGGTGTGTGATGTTATCATTAATAATGGCAACTTTGAAAATGTTATTTCTACTGAGATGGTCGATAAATTAAAGCTCAAAACGAAGGCACATCCAAATCCTTACAACTTATCTTGGCTGCAAAAAAGAAGTGAAATTAAGGTAAACAAACATTGCCGTGTTTCATTTTCTATTGGAAAAAAGTATCAAGATGAAATTTGGTGTGATGTTATTTCAATTGATGCTTGTCATTTAATTCTTGGGCGTCCTTGGCAATATGATAGAAAGGCTATGCATGATGGTTTTAAAAACACTTACTCTTTTAAAAAAGATGGTTTTAAAAACACTTACTCTTTTAAAAAAGATGGTTTTAAAAACACTTACTCTTTTAAAAACACTTACTCGTTGCCGTGTTTCATTTTCTATTGGAAAAAAGTATCAAGATGAAAGGTGTTACTAAACCTGTCAAAAGGAAGGGAAACATTTTTCTTACTTTTTTTAGGTGTGAAAATGAGGCAAAGCAAAGTGGCAACATTTGTGTTCTTCTTGTTTTGGAAGAAAATACAGAGAGTTTAGAACATCCATTATTGATGAAAGGTCTACTTCGAGAATTTGAAGATATAATCCCAAATGAAATACCACCATTTTTTGTTCCTGCCCTTTTGGTGCTTAAATCTGATGGTTATTGGTGTATATGTTCATCAACTTATCATTGTAGCTATTCATCTTCTTTCGAGCTCATTTTATAGGCTGCTTTGTTGGGTAGAATAGCTCTTGGAACAAGATTAATGCAACGTTGAATGAGACCAAGAGATGAATGGAAGATAGCCTTCAAAACTCGTGATGGACTTTATGAATATATGGTTATGCCTTTTGGTCTTTCTAATGCTCCTAGTACTTTTATGCGCCTTATGAATCATATTTTTAAACCTTTCATTGGAAATTTGTTGCCGTATATTTTGATGATATTTGTGTGTATAGCAAGGATGAGAAAAAACACTTGCAGCATCTTCACATGGTTTTCAGCACATTGCGAGAGCAAATATTGTATGCAAATTTGAAGAAATACAGCTTCTTTACTAATAGCCTAATCTTCGTAGGCTATGTGGTGTCTAGAAAGAAATTTAGATGGATCCAAATAAGGTAGAAGCTATTTTATCTTTGCCAATACCTTCAACACTTCATGACACTTGAAGCTTCCATGAATTAGCGTCATTTTACCGGCGATTCATCAAAGGTTTCAGCACCATTGTTACTCCTATCACTGAATGCTTGAAAGCTGATTCATTCAAATGGACAAGTGAAACACAAAAGAGCTTTGAACTCCTAAAGAAAAAGGTAACTAAAGCTCTTATACTTGCACTTCCAGATTTCAATAAAAATTTTCAACTTGAATGTGATGCTTCTAATGTTGAATTGGAACTATTCTAAGTCAGGAAGGCAGACCCATTGCTTTCTTTAGTAAGAAGATGAATGATGCAAAGTAGAGATACTTAACTTATGACAAGGAGTTCTATGCCATTTGTAGAGCTTTGAAACATTGGAATTAGTACCTCTTACCACAACTATTTGTTCTATATTCTAATCATGAACTTTGAAATTCATCAATAGCTAGCAAAGACTCAATAGAAGGCATGCCAAATAGGTAGAGTTCTTCAATCATTCAACTTCTCCATCAAACAAAAAGCTGGTTCACAAAATGTAGTAGCTGATGCATTGAGTCGAAAACACATCTTGTTAACAGCCATGAATGTAGAAGTAATTAGTTTTGAAGTTGTGAAAGATCTTTATCTGGATGATGCTGACTTCAGAAAGATTTGGTCTGAATGTGCAAATGGTCCTTATAACCATTTCTTGATTTATGATGGTTACCTTTTTAAGCATAATTGTTTATGCATTCCAAGGTGTTTTTTGAGGTAATCTATCATTCAAAAAGCTCATGATAGTAACCTAGGGGAATATTTTGGGAGAGAAAAGACATTCGCATTCGTTGAAAAAAGATTCTATTGGCTCAAGATACAAAGGGATGTCATCTTACTAAAAGCTATGAGCAAAATTCCGGTTTATATGTGCCCCTTCCTATTCCTACAAGCCCTTGGGGAGACATTAGCATGGATTTTGTTGTGGGATTGCCTATAACGCAAAGAAATAAAAATTTTCTTATAGTGGTGGTGGATAGGTTTTCTAAACTGGCCTATTTTATTCAATGCAAAAAAACAACGGATGCTTCTAATGTGGATGATTTGTATTTCAAAGAGGTAGTGAAGCTACATGGTATTCCAAAAACAATCGTTTCAGATCGAGATTCCAAGTTTTTGAGTCACTTTTGGTAATCGCTATGGAGAAAACTTGGCACTAGTCTTAATTATAGCTCTTCTCATCATCCTTAAACCGATGGTCGAACAAAAGTCATAAATCGGAGATTGGAAAATCTGTTACGAAGTTATATTGGCAAGAATATCCAACAATGGGATGTTATCTTACCTCAAATTAAATTTGCTTATAATCGATCGATTAGTTAATCTACTGGTAAAAGTCCTTTTGAGATTATTTACGACAAAAATCCTATTAGTTTGATGGATTTAGCTCCTCTTCCAACTCATCAACATTTTAGCAAAGATGCTGAAGAAAGAGCTAAGAGTATCAAAAGGCTTCATGAGCAAGTTTGTGACAGAATTCTAAAACAAAATGAGAAGTACCGACTTACTATAAACAAGCATCGCAAGCATGTTGAGGTCAAAGAAGGAGATTTGGTTTGGGTACATCTAAAAAAAGTGTGTTTTTCACCTAGAAAATATGCTAAGCTCAAACCTAAAGCTGATGGTCCTTTCAAGGTATTGCAAAAAATTGGAGACAATGTTTACAAGATTTAGTTGCTGGAAAGTTATGGCGTTTCATCTACATTTAATGTTTATGATTTGTCTCCCTACCAAGATCATCATAACAATATAGACTCAAGGTTGAGTCTTTTCCAACCATGGGAGATTGACACGAAAGTGTCTGAACATCAAAGCCAAGATTCAAGTGCTAGTAAGTTTAAGATACTTACCCTAATTTTCTAAACTGTGAAGATACTGTTAGAGAGGTAAATTCAAGAATTTATGTGTATTCACTGAGGCATCATCTCTAACCATAGTTGGTAACCTTGGAAAGATAAAGATGTTAACTTTTCAACACATTTTACTGTTTTGAATTTAGATTCTTCTAGAATAAGTTATGGTCAATTGATTAAAGTATACTCATTGCCAAAGTCAATCCAACCTGCGCGACTTTTGGGGAATTCTAGCACAAATTCAAGCACTAATTGAAGGTTGCCTCTTTTTTCAAAGTCTAACATGATATTTCTTAGGTATTTTTGAAATTTTAAATTTTTGTTTCTTAATTCAAAATTTTGTCTTAAATATGCTTTTTGTTTTTCAAAAGTTGTAACCTATTTTCAATGTCTTAGTTGTATTGTTGTTCTTTTTTCAAGGATTTGTATTTATTTTCAATAATTGTATACTTACTTATGCTTGGAAGGTTATTCCAAGATGAGACTATATAAATTCTTAAGATTGTAATGCAAAGACAAGTTATTTGAGTTTAGTTTAATACAAGTTTGTATTCTATTAACTTTGTATCTCTTAGAGGATCTACATTGAGTAGTGAGGTATCTTCTATCAAGTTCTGCAACCTTTATTTAGTAACTTTAAGTTGGTGTTTTTGTAACCCTTTGGCTGCTATCCTTAGGAAGAGAGCTTACCTATCCTTTTATTTAGTGAACACCTAAATTCATCACACAAACCCCTATTTCCCGACATCATCTGTTTGAATTTTTATGAACATTATTAAAATTCTCTTTGACTACTCTATATAACGGTACCACTATCATCATCGTTTGACCAACCGTTCGTCATAGATATGAAGTTAAATATTTGGTATTTCAATTATTTTACTTCAGATCTATGGCGAACAGTGTGCCACACGGTAATAATAATATTACCATTGTATAAAACATTCAAAGAAAATTCTAATGACGGTCATGAAAACCAAAATGGTTGATGGTCGGTGATGTTAACAAGCCAACTAATAGCGATTGATATGGAAAATTGTGGCAATTACTTTTGTTAATAACACTTTTGAATTATTTAATTATTACTTCAAAGTAATAATATGTAATAAAATAATTATATAACTAAAATTTTATAGTACAATCACACATCAAACATAGTCTTGTATTAAATTTTATCTAATACAATCTATTATAATCGAGTTCAATTTGTTATAATTCAATACATTCTAGTACCTCTTGCCAACTGCACCTAAATGTACGAAACTCAAATCTTATTTCTCTCTATTCTCTTGCCGTCCAAAATAGGTATTTATTGTTAGTTTAATGATTTGTTTATTTATTATTTATTATTTTGTTAATTTAATGATTTATTATTTATTTATTATTTTGTTAATGTAATGATTTATTATTCTATTATTTTTATTATTTATTGTTAATGTTATGAATTTGTTATTTATTATTTCGTTAATTTAATGATTTAAAATAGATTTTTGACTGTATGGTGTGATGGGGCAAACATTAACTGTAGGCAATTGATAAGGGAGAGAGTGTGGTGTGGTGCTTAATTATCTTTTTATCCCTAAAAAATAAAATTTACCATTATTTTAGTTAACGGATAAATTTTTAAACTTCGGTAGGGTAAAGGGGTATTTCCAAAAACCTTAATAAGGAATTTGCCCTAAGATAATAATAAATATCATAACTTATCATTTGAATACATACTTAAACCCTTATTTTCAAATTTCAAAATGAAGATTTTAAGTCAAGTAAAATTTAATATTGTATCAAAATAAGTTTGATCTTTTTACAAAATCACAGTTTTTTATTTAAGTTTTTGTAAATATTAGGAAAAGTAATCATTTGGTTCGAAGCCCTTACCTTCTCAGAATAACTTATTTAGTTTTGTAGATGATTTCATGAGATACACTTGGATATTCCCTCTAAAATTGAAATCTTAGGCATTAGCAACCTTTATTCAGTTCAAAGTTCAGGTTGAGAAACAATTTGAGCATGTCATCAAGATTTTACAATCTGATAATGGTGGGGAATTTCAATCCTTTATTCCTTTCTTAAGATAACAAGGTATACTTTTTAGGCATTCTTGTCCACATACACATCATCAAAATTGTGTTGTAGAGAGAAAACATAGACACATTGTTGAAGTAGGGCTTACCTTACTTGCACAAGCATCTTTACCCTTACAATTCTGGTGGGACTCATTCTATACAACTATGTATCTAATAAATAGGCTTCCAACTATTGTTCTTAATAATCTAACACCTTATAAGAAACTACACAATCAAAGGTCTGATTATTCTCTTCTTAAGGTGTTTGGATATGCCTGTTTTCCTTACCTGAGATGCTATACTAGAAATAAACTCAACTTTCATACCACTAAGTGTGTATTTCTAAGTTACAGTCCTTTGCAAAAAGGTTATAAATGTCTTCATCCTTCGAGTAGAGTGTACATAGCTTTACATGTTATTTTTTATGAGCTCTCTTTTCCTTACTCTTCCTTTGTCAATCATTCATCTTCTACACCAACTCAGTTGGTTTCCTCTAGCATTCCTTGGTATCTAGTTCTCCTTCACCCGATTCTACATTTTACAACAACAGTGGTGTTCCTTCTATCTCACCAGCTCATAGCAATGATGCACTTACTTTCTCATAACAAGATGGTTTATATTCTACATCTATTAGTTCTACTTATCAGAAAGGTACAGTTACAGCCAACAACACTGTGCAGAATACTCATCATATGGTTACTAGATCTAAAAATGGAATTTTCAAACCACAGGTGTTTTTAAATGTTCATGAATTAGTCGAAACAAAACCTGGTTCAGTTACAATGGCTTTAATGCATCCTAAATGGAAGTTGGCAATGAAAGATAAGTTTGATGCTCTCTCAAGAAATAAAACTTGGGATTTGGTTCCTTATTCCTCTGCTTACAAACTGGCGGGCAATAAATGGGTGTTCAGAATCAAGTATAACTCTGATGAAACTATCTCCAAGTATAAGGCTAGACTTGTAGCAAAAGGTTTCCATCAATCTCCTGGGGTTGATTATTTTGATACTTTTAGTCCGGTGGTTAAGGCATCAACAGTAAGAATTGTGCTTATCCTTGCTGTTATGTTTCACTGGTCTATTAGGGAAATTGACATTCATAATGCCTTTTTGAATGGAGAACTTTCAGAAGCTATCTATACGCCACAACCTGAGGGCTTTGTTCATGCTGATTTTCCTCATCATGTATGCAAGCTTAATAAGGCTCTATATAGCCTTAAACAAGCTCTAAGGGCCTAGTATGACAAACTCAAATCCATTCTTCCTCGATGGGGTTTCTAGAATTCTAAGGCTGATTCTTCACTTTTTATCCTTTACTCTTCCCCTTCCTTACTTCTAGTTTTAATCTATGTCAATGATATTCTAGTTACAGGACCTGACTTGCAGCAAACAATGGATTTCATTCACAAACTAAATGATACGTTTGTTCTTAAAGACTTGGGTGTTTTGAATTTTTTTTCTTAGAATTGAGGTTACTTCAACTGATTCTGGTTTACATCTTTCACAAGCTAAATACATCAAAGATCTGTTGCTTCGAGCTAATATGTCAACATGTAAGGGTTGTGATACTCCTATGGCATCAAGTCAAAAGCTATCAAAATCTGGTGGAGATTGTTTTTCTGATGTTTCTTTCTATCGAAGCATTATACGAGGTTTACAATATGTTACTCTGACCAGACTTGAGATTGCCTTTGCAGTAAATAAATTGGGTCAGTTCCTATCTTCTCCAACCTTTCTACATTGGCAAGCTTATAAAAGATTACTTAGATATCTACAAGCAACTCCAACTCATGGCTTACAATTTTCTCGATCTGACAAACTTGAGCTGACAGCCTTTATTGATGCTGATTAAGGTTGTGATCTAGATGATCGCAAATCAGTTGGGGCATATTGTGTTTATGTTGGTGGTAACTTGGTTTCTTGGTCCTCCAAAAAACAACAAGGTATTACTCGATCTAGTATCGAGTCTAAGTATAGGGCCCTGGCTTCTGCAACTTCAGAACTTATTTGGATTAAATATCTCCTTAGTGAACTTCATTTTCAGCTGCCATACCATCTTGTTCTCTAGTGTGATAACCAAAGTGCTGCTTCTCTTGCTTCAAATCCTATCTTTCATGCTAGAACCAAACACATCAAGCTTGATGTGCACTTCATTCGTGATCAAGTCTTAAGCAAGCAAATGTAGGTTCGATATGTTCCTAGTGCTAAGCAAATAGCTAATGTCCTTACTAAGGCACTTCCTTATAAAAAAATTTGCTATCTTCGTCGCAAGCTCAATGTTCTTCCTCGACCTTGAGCTTGAGGAGGGATGAGAAGATGTTTAGGTGCCAAGCTGTAAGTTAGTTATTCAGGTGCCAAGTTGAGAAACTGAAAATTAGTTTGTTGAGCTAAAGCCAGTTAGGATATTTTTAGAATTAGTTTTGTTATTAAGTTCTAATTACGTGTAACTTTTCAGTTGGTTATTCTATGAGTTGGTTGTAAAAGGTTTAGTCTTAAATCTGTATATGTATAGCATAATATACAGATAGTTAAAACAATAAGAAAAACGACTTTCAACAGATTTTCTAACTCCTTTATAATTTCTTTTGCTTTTCTCTGTATCCAAACACTCTAATTCAAGATCTTCACAAAAAAACCAGGATGTAAGGAAGCACAAAGAACTCAATTAGAAGTAAGAATAAAGTAGAAACTGAAGTAATGCATGATAAATTTCGTATCAGGTTCAGGGCTTTGATGCAAGCTCTGCCTTTAGAGCTTGAATAGTAGCAACATCAGTCTTGAAAGACTTGGCCAAGACAGTGTCATCAATCCCTGTGGTGAACAATGTGTTGGGCAGCGATACAGTCCCGACATTTGCACTGCCGAATGCTAAAAAGGCTAGAGCCGGATTCTGCGCGTCAAGATTGTACTGGAAGTGAAAAAGTTCCTTTGGGAATACAAACATGTCGCCTGTTTGTAATGTTTGAATGCAAAGCTTATTAGCTGTGTTAACAAACCCAACTTGGAGGCTACCGTCAATGACCAAAAGGAGTTCAGCAAAGCGAGGATGAGTGTGCGGCAAATTAGTACTGCCGGAAGGGAATTGGAGGACGACATAAGAAACGCTTTGCCTGTTGAGAGCCAGGAATTCAACCATGCTTGCTTTTAAGACCTTAAAGGTTGCAGGCAGTGGTGCACCAACCAAGGAGCGCATGCCTGTTGTTAGATATATTAAATATTATCATCATCATCCTTGCAAACACACATCATTGCTTGGACATTATCCATTTCCATGCTTTATATTCTTTACATTATTTATTTTACCTTGTAATTATTTTGTCTATTTCCTTTTCTTTTTGTAACACTATATAAATAAGTCTTGTACACTATTCAATATCAAGAAATAAGAAATAAGATTTATTTCTTCACCATTTCAATTTCTTAATATGGTATCAAAGTTTTTTTTCCGTTACGGAACCCTTCTTGCATGTGCTGGTTTCCCTTCTGGCA
This sequence comes from Melia azedarach, assembly GCA_028052125.1. Lineage (NCBI taxonomy): Eukaryota > Viridiplantae > Streptophyta > Magnoliopsida > Sapindales > Meliaceae > Melia > Melia azedarach. The sequence goes on from CM051395.1 coordinate 7,635,777, forward strand.
TGTGCACCAACCATGGTGCATGCACTGTTGCCATTCTGCTTATTTGCCTTTGTGCTTAAATTACTTTGTTCTTTATCAAAAAATTTTAACATCCCTTGCTTTATTTTCTTTTCATTTCTGATTCTTCTCCAGTCGATCCAGGCTCCATTTTCATCACCGTTAATAACTAGTCAGGTCTACCAATTACAGCCACCATAAGCAGCCAATCACCACTGCACTACCACTTTCACTTCCACTACAATTCTCTGTCAATCCGCTGCCACAATCTCTTCCGCTAGTACCAGGAGATTTAGCAGCCGCCGCCTGTCAATCCATGACATTTATTTCTCCTCTTTCGCGGTACTTTAATACCAATGAAGACCACATCCGTTGGCCGTTTTCTTGTCTCTAATCTAGCCAAATTCTGGTGTCCGTTTGTTGCACTGCCAACATCATCTCAATAACCTCTCGTTGGTCGTCCTAACGATTCGGTCATTTTTTTGAAGATTTAAGTGTTACCATCGGCATCATTCAATTTGCCTCTGTTTCCAACCGCCTGCCCTTTGATCTCTATTTCTGGCCGCCTGCCCTTTGGTCTCTATTTTCGGCCATTTGTTCTCTCCGGCTATTCCTCCGACGAGTTGAATTGCTCCTCCTCTTCTTCGTCAATGAAGCTTTCTCCAAATCGCAACGACAGCATCCATATCAAGTTTATTTCAATTTTTTTGTGTAATTTATTTCAAGGCCTATCATTTATCATTTGAGTCCTTGCATTTGTCAGTCAACACTTCTGACATTTTGTCCCATGTGTTGATGTGTAAAAATATCAACCCAAGTGAGGTAGTATGCCTTGCTGATCTAGTATCCGAGCTAAAGATGGATGCCCAGTCAACAATCTAAGCTCAGTAATCCACACCCGACTTAGTCTCGTCCTAACTCCGGAGTCTCCCAAACTGACCTTTCACGCCTCGCTGATCCCAAGCCAACTTGTCTCAAACCTTCCTGACCTTATCGATCCTTCTGACCTCGTTGTCCCAGCTGACCTCAGACCCGACCTTGGTGAAGATACCTACAGCAGAGAACACGATCAAAAGGGGGGCGCCGGAGGTTTTCCAGCAAGCCCACTCCGACGCTCAAGTCAGTACCTTAAGGAGGTGATGTTATGACTTGATTTTAATAGCTTGAATTAGCTAATGGGTGAAGGATTTATGTAGCTAGGAGCTAGTTGACCAAGTAACACACAAAACACATGGAGAAAATGGATAAGTGTGGTCTTTTTAGAAGCTAAAGCAGTAAGCAAGCTTCAAGGCACAACCTTCAATGGATTTTTAAGGTTGTCTCTTTGTTTCTTAGAGAGAAGAATATGAAGTGACTTATGCTTGTAGTGAGAGAATGATAGAAATGAGTTAAAACTTGAAGAAGACCTATGTTACCTTGAGATAAATGTCTTTAAATACTACACCTTTGTTTAAACAATGTTGCCCTAATTCCTCCTTGGTTTTCTCTTGAGATAAATGAGCTAAGGTTTCAAATGTAGAAATGAGTTAAAACTTGGTTAAACAATGTTGCCCTAATTCCTCCTTTGTTTTCTCTTCCCACGTTTGAAACCTTAGCTTGGAGTCAAGACTAGAGACACTTGGTGAGTAGGAATTGATCCCTTGGTGAGCAGGGATTGGTCCTTAAGACCTTATCTAAGATCACATGCCACATGGCATGATTTAATTCGAGTAAGGGATTACGTTAACCCTTGCGTACAAGTGGCGAGTGCTCATTCGCCTCTACTTGTGGTCTCCTAAAGGCTGACCACGTCAGGTAGAGCCCATTTTTCAGCTACCAAGGGGCTACACTGTCTCCTTGGTCAGGTTTTCATTTTGGGCGATTTCAGGTGGTCCCCCCAGGTGACCTAGGAATATAGGACACCCTTTTCACACTTTTAGGGAGACCGAATCCTTTTGCTTTTGGGGCTATTCCAGAGTGGGGTCCACTCTTTTGGCCTTCTTTATGTGGACTATTGGTTATAGGCCACGTGGCACCCTTCATGTGAACACCATTTACACTACCTGAGGTCGGATCCTGCTTCAGCTGGAATCCGAGATGAGGTGGGTTTCAGTATGAATGGATCATCCCATAGGTGCAGACTAGAACGTCGTGGGCTTACGTACCGCTATATGTCTAGCCTATTTTTACCCTACAACACCATGCATTTTAGTTTGTTTGTCATTTAAGTCTGTCAGCATACATTTTAGATTATCGTCCTTTAACTCCCAATGAATTGCAATTGTGTTAGCATATTACTCTTTGCTCAATTTGACCCCCTTATTCTCTTAGGCTCCTTCACGAGTCACTTGGTTTTCTCTTCGACTCCTTCGCGAGTCTCTTAAAGCTCTTAGGCTCCTTTACGAGTCTCCTGATCTTGGTTCTCTTAAACTCCTTGTGAGTCTCCTAAATTTTTAGGTTTCTTCGGGAGTCTCTTTTCACCAGCTCTTTTGGAGTCTTTTGGTTCTTTTTAGACTCCTTTACGAGTATTCTGATTTTTGCTTATGCTTTTGTCTAAATTCTTTGTGAGTCTCTTGATTATTTATTTTCTGTTTCTTATTTAATTGCTTTGGACTTTTTTAGTTTATAAACTCAAGTTTGCTTGGCCAACTTGAGTTTGAGGGAGAGTGTTAGATATACTAAATATTATCATCATCATCCTTGCATACACACATTATTGCTTGGACATTTTTCATTTCCATGCTTTATATCCTTTACATTATTTATTTTTTCTTGTAATCATTTTGTCTATTTCCTTTTCCTTTTGCAACACTATATAAACAAGTCTTGTACACCATTCAAAATCAAGAAATAAGAAATAAGATTTATTTCTTCACCATTTCAATTTCGTAATACCTGTGAATGTGAAGAAATTCCCATCAATCTGAGTTACGTTTGATGGGATGATGAAGTCGGAGGTGATGTCGGGGTCTCCGGCGAACGCTGTTTGGATAAGGGCGAGGGAAGATAGCAGAAGGAAGTAGAGTCTTTGAGTGGAAGTACTTGAGGACATTGCTAGTTGATATGTACGTAGAAGATTGGATGGTAATGAGATGGTGGGTTTGGATTTGAAGGAGGGCAGTATTTATAGAGAATGGAATATGTAAAGAAATGAACTGCTGCTACGTTGTAACCCTGCAGGCCTATTGAAAGATGGATGTTACGAAGCTGTTCTTGTTTTGGTCGAAGGCTTTTGGTGCATTATTTTAGCTAGCAAAAATGTGATGAATATCAGAAATATTTGTTCCTTAAATGTTGGTTTTAATTGGGTTTTTATTTTGATTTAATTTTTCCCTAGTTTTTATTGTCTGCAAAGCAAATAGAAGAAAATAGAGTATAGCATCCTGTTAATTTCAAGTGACGTCAGAGTTATTAAAGTCATTCATGCTTGCCCTGCATTATTAATTTTTATTGATTAATCTAATCAAAATATCATTAAATTTAGTTTTTATACAACTATTATTACATGCAATATTAAATTAATTATACATATTTTTATATCGGTCTATATATAATTTTAGTCAAATTTTTGTATTTAAAATGTGAGTCTAATTAGAGTTGCCTCTAATTTCGTATTTATAAAAAATTTCTTCTCTCAATGCCTTCAATTTCGCTGGAGAAAGATACATTCGTTCTACAAATCTATTTTAATAGTTTTTTTCATTAATTACTGTTGTATAAAGTATCAAATATCAATGAAAAATGAATAAGATTCATTAAACCTTGAGATTACTTAACATTTTCAGTATTACTTTTAAAGCGCAGTAAAGCACCACAATCCCGATAAAACCCGAAATTTGTTTCGCAGAACGCTAGGAAATGGCCAAAAAGTGTACGTATAGATGTTTTACAGTTCCGGCCGCGGTACGTATTGACCCGCCACACACCTAATTCAGCCACTATGTACATGTTTGTGGCCTTGGTTACACTTACAGAATCCAATTCTTTAGAACATAACAAGTCAAGATGGTTGGTGGAGAGGGTATAGTTCAATGCGAACGGCAGCATGGCATTTTGCTGCTTCAATTTGCCGTTGTTGCTGTTGGTGTTTACAGTACTATTCCAGCCGGATCACTGTTCTTTTGGCATTTTCTGTCATTATCATCAATCCATGGTTTCCCATAATTAATTAATTAATTGACTTGAAGATTTAATTTAATATTGAATTTTGCAGTACGTGGATATATAATTGACAAACATGCTTTCAAACGGCCGGCTACTCATAAGATAATAATAAATAATTATATCATAACCCATCATTTAAATACCATATTTAAAGCCTTATTTTCAAATTTCAAAATCTTTTAATATGGTACTTTTATAAAGCTCACCATTTTGCTTTATTCATTCCATTGCCAATGTATTCAGAGATTTCATTCAGCAAATGATAGTGTGTCGTTGGCCAGCTAGTTGGCTTTGAGCGGACCAAAATCCCGTTTCACTTCTCAAACATTTTATCAAACATCTTAACTCCATCTCATTTCAGCTGATCAACCGTTGCCAATGTCGCCGCTTCCACTGCACGTACTTCAGGTGCTTGTCGAAGCCATTTTATTCCTTAATCAACAGCCCTGAATTCATAGAACTCCATCTGAATTGCTCCATCGAAACCAACTCAAATCTCAGCCTTGTTTACGCCAAATCCATTCATAATCAGCTCACACTCTTGGACCGTAGAATCTTCTCCACAAGCTTGAATTCCCTGGGTAATTCTTTACAACTCGATCACCCTTTAATAATTCAAAAGTAGACATCATTGGATCTTTCAATGGATTAATTGCTCTGAAAGATTTTAAGGTTGATGGAACCCACCAACCTAGAAACACCATATATTACCCAAGTTTTGGAGTAATGATTTTAAACTCGTTATTATGTTGTTAATGGGTTCGGTTAAGACGTTGCTGGTGATGACTACAAGTTTGTAAGAATTATACTATTCAGTAGAGATAGTATCTACTACACCGAAGTTACCATCTATACTTTGAGAACTAATTCTTCGAAGCAGATTAAAGAATTTTCATATGATTTACACCGCTATCGCAATAGAACTCTTGCTGCCCTGCTTCGCATTTGTTGTTAGGAGAAGCTCTTGGAGCATCCAAGGAGGAGTTGATCATTGCATTTGATTTAAAGAGTGATGAATTCTACCATGAGTCATTGACATGCTTTAGATGATGATTTACTGTATAATGTGTATATTAGGAAGTTGCAAGTATGTGGAAGCCTTGGCTTATACAAAGAGTGGTGATAAAGTTGTAGTTGATACTTTATTATCTGAAGAAAACGAACATGATGAACGACAACTCTACTGGTACGATGTAGAAAATCAGAACTAGAATAGCATGGAGATTAATTAATGGTGTGCCAGCAGGTTCTCACAATACAATTATTTGTTTGTATAGTGATGTTTCACTTCATGCTTATACAGGAATGACTGTTCAAAACAGAGTAGCAGGAGGAAGTATCAGCAGTTAGAAGAGGCAATATGAACCAGTGCAGTGCAGCGTAACCAATGATTTCCTATGCATTTATTACTAGCATTAAAGTGTTTTCTCAATTGGTTTCATTAACATACAAGAGAAGAATTATAATAGATAGGATCAAGAAACAAAATGAAAATCAAATTTGTGATAATTCCTTGATATTGTTGAATCAAATGCACATACAAAAAGACATGGTATGAATGGCTTGGTTAGTAGTTGAGTTGAGCAAAGGGGAAAAGGATGGTGATTAACACCTGAAAGGTTTAATGACTATACACTTTCTGTAGCACACATCAAGATTCTGCTTTTTGATGGCCAGAATTTGTTCTATTGTCTCTTTGATTCATAGAATAATTTACTAGATAGAATAGGAAGCTCTTACTTGCAAATATATATGTTTGTGAAAGCGCTTTTGAAGGGGGTTTTACTCTTGTAATTGACTAAACGAAGAAGTGCTTTCAGTCTACTTGTCTCCTTATATTGCTGTGTGAATGGACGAATTCATTAATTTTCTTTTCTAAATAAATGAAGCATTTCAATCTTTATAACAAGTTTATTTATAGCAATTAGGTATTAAAAATTTTGAAAAAGAAAAATATAAACCAATTCTTATCTTCCTTGAACAAACCATAAACACTCCGAAGTGTCAAAAATTAAGAAAATTATTAATATATAGAAAAATTTACTTAACTTCTTTATGATTTTCCCTTTTCTAATTATTTAAACACGACCAAATCCCGGAAGTTTAGAAATCTCATTGATTTAGGTGAACCTCAAGATGGCAAATTCGGCAAATCATGGAGTGAAAAAAAGGAAAAAAAAGAAATTGAGATCTTTTTCACAATTGACTTTCCCTTTTACTTGGATACATTAATTGCCAATATTTTTTTAAAAATATTTTGGCCATTGATTTTGCTTTCCTAATTAAATGTAATTTATTTCTTCTTAGGTTAGCACGCAGTAGACGTAACTCTTTTCTTGTCAATAGCATTGACGGAAATCTTCAAAGATCTTAATTGCACCGGCAATAAAGAAAAAAGGAAACAAAAATCCTATAGGATTCAATTATAATAAATACATCAACACCTTCTGCTCTTATATAAATTAATACATCAATATTTTCTTCTATCGAAACCCTAAAAAAGAATTAAAACCTAAGTCTCTTTTAATCACCATGAGCGGTAGCAACACCAACAACAATGGCGGCAGCAGCAGCAATAACAACAACAATGGCGGCGGCAGCAGCAATAACAACAACAATGGCAGTAGCAGCAGCAATAACGATAATCAGAACACAAGGAAGACAACGAGGGGCAGACAAAAAATTGAAATCAAGAAGCTTCAAAACAAAAGCAGCCTGCAAGTCACGTTCTCGAAGCGTCGTACAGGCCTCTTCAGTAAAGCCATGGAGCTCTGCGTCTTGTGCGGGGCAGAAGTCGGCATCATTGTGTTCTCTCCCAACGGGAAGATATTCGTCGTCGGACACCCCGACTTCGACACTATCTTGAACCGCTATCTCGACGAAAATCAGTACGAGCAAGCCGTCGCCTTGCCCTGCGTGCAACAGCATAACAGAGAATACGAAGAAGCCTTGATAGAGTTGGAGATAGAGAAGAAGAAGGCAAAGATTATAGAAGAAGAGAAAGAGAAGAATAATGGCGGTAGGGCTTGGTGGGAGGAATCTATTGATGGTATGGGAATAGAAGAGCTTGAAGAGTACGTGAAAGCTATGAAGAAATTGAGATCGAAAGTAGAATCGAGGGTTAACGAGATGATGATGATGAATGAATATTTGATGCCTAATAATATTAATATTATGAATCAAGAAGATGGGTTTGGGAACATTGTTTCATCTAGCAATAATGAAGATATCAGTGCTAATGGTGGATGTACTGCTACTGATTTTGATTTTGGTGAACATTTTTTGAATAATTCCTAATACCTAATGAATAATAACGTCTTTGATGTTTTGTTTTTTATGTTTTCTTTTTACAATTTGATTAGCTATAACAATAAATGGAACTCTTTTATGTATGTTGCATATGTTCTTACGTAAGAAACTTAAAGAATAATAAAGTTTCATGAATGTAAAATCATGGAGGAATATTGTGTAATGAGTCGTATATACTTAGTTTTTAATATTATTTGATATAAATCTATTTTATTAGATGAATATATATATATATATATATATATATATTTCTGAATTTAAATAAATATATATTCACACGACAACTTTATTTTAATTATGTAGTCTAGTACATCACTGAACTGTGTGAGAGCTGTGGGTGGATCAGAATTCTTTTCTTCTATCAACCTCTTTATCTAATAATACTATATTTACAAAATTGGAATATAATTTACTTTATAGATAATATATATGAAATTTACAGTCACTATATGGACCCACATGCATTGGATTTGTATTTTAAACAATCTAAAAATTAATTTAAAGATGACTATGAATTATGTATGTTGGGAACGTGGCCTTGAATTATTTTGGTGAATCCCACTAATATATAACGACTGTACGATAATCTCTCTTAAAATTAATGTATAATTGATATGATGTTGAAAAATTAATTTCTACGTCATTAAAAATATAATTTATCAACTTTTTTAACACGCATGCCCTTTATAGTTTTATTCTTTTATTTGATAATTTTTTATAATTTATTTTATAGTTTCTCCAATATACACTCATTCCCATAATTCCAAAATCGACACTTTTTTTTTATTATTCTTTTTCTTTAATTGTTTTGAAGGTGTGCCCATGGCTTCAACTTACAAGTTTTATCTCAGAAGATAAAACTGTATACATACATTAACCGAATGTATAAATGTAAACAAGTGGCATTTTATAGTAGCAGGCATGTGTTGAGTTAGATAACTTATACGAAGATGCTAGGAAATATCGAGTGCCAATTGCCTCACGAAACTTCTATTCCATTTTCCAAAGTCTGAATCATCAACCAAAGAATGTAAATAAAAGGCAAAAGCCAAAGCCAAAGCCAAATGCCCTTCATAATTTGAACTCTTCTCTTTCAGCTGTGGAGACACTAACAGAAATGGGTTTTGCAATATTGAGTCTGTATTTGTTCCTCTCAGTCTTCATCTTTCATCTTCTTTCATCAGTAGTTTCCCAGGAAAATCCTCTGCTCAAAGGTACTTTCCCTTTGGTTAAATCTTGTTTTCTTCTTTTGATATTACTAAATAGATGATGGAAGTCTTTGTTTTATCAACATTTTTTTTTTCTCTAACTTCTTTATGCGAATATTGGTTTCTGATCAAACAACATAAATCAATTCTTGAGAAGTCTAGTTTGGTTTCAATTCAAATATATATAAATTAAAATCTAAAAATAAAATAGAAAATTGTTTTTCACACTTATTTCTGATGTCGAGTAGTAGCTTCTCCGAACCAAATCTTAAAAAAAAAAAAAAAAGAATAATAATAATTACAGTAAATCAAATGATTATTCTCCACCAAATTTACTAGGTTTCAGCATCCCAAAAAGTAAAATTCCTTGCTTGTGGAAGCGGCATGGAATTTTTTTTTTTTCCTGTTAATGGGATATTTTTAGGCTCAAATTGGGCCTATATGGCTTGGGCTTTAGGCCCATCTTAGAATAGTATAACAATTAACATGTCACAATACTACCTTTGTGAATTTATATCTTCTGTTCTGTGTAGACTTTGATAAGAAACAGCATATACACCAAGCAATGCAAGAAAAATTAACCGTAAATCGGCGCGGGAGTGGTGGTGGAGGTCATGGAGTTGGAGGTCATGCAGGCCATGGAGGCTCTGGCGGTCACATTGGTGCTGGAGGAGGACACGACATGGGGGCTGACAGCCACGGCCATAACAACGGGTATACACAAGGTGGAGCCGTTATTCCTCTTTATGCAGCCGGTGGGAGCCATCGCCGTGGCGGCCACCATGATGGCTCTAATGATGCTAGCCGCATTCACGGTCACCAGAATCACTTGCTTTTCGTTTTGATATCTCTTGCTTTTGTATGTTCTATGTAGTTTTTTTAGTATACATAGGATTGATATTTGTTTTTATATTGTTAATATATATTTATACCTATATACATATTTTTATATTCTGTCATCTCTAATAATGTATAAATTATAAGTATAAAATTTAATTTTAATTATTAAAAGTGTTTAGATTCAATGATTAATAATCGATGTGTATATATATATTATTGATGTTTATTGGAGTAAGTTCTTGTAAACTAATTAAATGGGAGTTTTTTACTTTTATTATTTTATGGGTTTATTCAATTTCCAACATAGATTTTAATCTGAATTAACTTATCATAAAATAAAGTTAAAATTTAGTGTGTTCTAATACTTTTTAGCTTGTTATATAAAATAAAGAACTGGATTTGACAAACTAAAATCAACTTAAGTTTATGATTAGTCCATAATAAAAATTATGAAATATTGTATTATTTGAGATTTACGATAAAAGTTTAAACTATATAGTATTTTTCTTTTATAGATAGAATTATTAAATTTTGGCAAATTAATAAATATTTTACACCTTTTGATACTTTTTTCAATGAGTAAATTATAGACAGGACCTATATGAAATTGAAAAATGACGAAAATTAGGGGCGTATTTGGTAAACATATAAAAGTATGTTTTTATATTATTTTCCAAACAAATCAGAGACCTATTTGTTGTTATCACAAAATTGAATTTTCTCAGTACCGCAAATAACCCTCAGAAAAGACCCCACTACAATCAGAAGACAGGTGCATAAATGTTATTTCAACTAGTCTCCACTCCATCCCCAACACAAATCCCGTCTTTCTCTATCTTGTCTACATTATTTGATTTCAAACCCAGTAAAGAAGCTAGTAATTTCGACTCAAGTTGATGGGCAAAAAGGTAAATTGGAGCTGGAGCTCCGCTGTAATAGGAGCAGCAGCAGCGACTGCGGCGGCGACACTTATCAACGCGAAGCCGAAGGACCCCACTTTCCACTTGATCTCGGTCAGTCTCACGTCCTTCAAACTCAAGTTCCCAGTCCTAGACGCCGAGCTTGTCCTGACCGTACACGTCACCAACCCTAACATAACTCCTATCAAGTACTCCTCCTCCACCATGTCCATCTTCTACGACGGTTCGCTTCTCGGCTCCGCGCCGGTCAAGGCCGGATCCCAGCCGTCAAGATCCTGCCAGCTACTCCACATACCGGCTCGGCTCGACGGACTGGAGCTGGCCCACCACGCGGCTAAGTTTTTTGCTGACGTGGCGAAGAGAGAGATGGTGCTCGACGCAAAAGTGGACATCGAGGGTGCGGCTAAGGTGTTGTGGTGGGATCATAAGTTTAAGGTCCACGTGGATAGTCACGTAACCGTTGATCCTGTGTTTCTTGATGTGATTGATCAGGAGAATACTTCCCAGTTGGAGGTTTTGCCCGCTTAAGAATTGTATTGTATTTACGTTTCGGTTTTCCAAGTCGAGCATCAAGTGTACGGTAATTTGATCAGTATTATTTATTTTTGAAGCATCGTGATCACCGTCCACTTGGCTGCATCACATAAATCTGGATCCAATTTTAATATTTAAACTTTTAATATTTCTATTATCACCTTATTTTTATTTATACAACACCGATTTTAATGAATTAATTTATCATTTTTATTTTTATTTATACAAACTAATGGTGGAGTTATCGTAATTTAATTTAAATTGAGACAATTTTTAAATCCATGTAATTTAATGGAACATAAAACTTTTAATCACTAAATCCATATAATTTAATAGTTAAAGTTTTTTCACACACTATACCATTTTACAATTTACCAATATTTAGATTGTACGTATAATTTGAATAGAGTTCTTTTAATTTAAATCTTATTTATACATAATTAGAAGGTATAATGAGTAAAATCTTTCATTCTTATTTAAAATCTTTAAAAAAATAATTAAAAGGTGAAATTTTTTAACTTAATTTAAATTAATTTTAACTACACTTTGCGTAGTTTAATGATATTTTTTAAAATATTATATAATTATATATATATATTGATGTACGGATTTTGTGAATCCTACACTTACACAACAAGATATAATAGATGTATCCGAAGCGGTCAAATGGCTCGAGTCAAGCGTGCACGTGCAGGCCAAGTCCATAATTCCAAACCACCAGAAACCATCCTGAGTTTTACTATCCAAACACTCACACAATGCCCACGTTACCCTATTGTCTCAGCTCACTGTCTCATGCCACCTCCTAACTCTAAGCTCAACTCCGATGATTCCGAAACTTCTCAAGACCCCTCGAGCGACAATATACCTACTATCCGTTTTTCAAATAACTACCCAACTCACCTCTGTTTAACACCCGAATTCTCTCAACCCAATAATTCCACCGAGCTAGTCCGCGACTTCCTCCGAAATAGAGTAGGGCTCAGACAGGAGTTGCCTCTTCGGCGACCCCTCTCTGATGCCTAAGTTATCTTCAGGTCAGAGAGCAAAAGGATGAGGGTTTGGGTATATCTTTCTAAATGGAGAAAATCAAATATATGTCAAGGTGATGAGAAAAGAACACAAGTAGAAGGTCTATGCAAGATCACGAGTCAGGTAGATAGAGATTCAAAGGAACGAATAGTGAGATTTTTTCTAGGTTTTCTATGTGTTCATCGAGTTATTGGTTATAGAGGCTATGTATATGGTCATGGAAGAAGAAAGAGATAATCTTCCTTGGGAAGAGAGCTCTTTCTTTTCTAAGAATCTTGTGACTAATCACTTGTCTTGTACAAACATAGCAAGAGGTCAAGGGAGGAGACTACAAGATGGGTGAACAGTACATGCTACCGTGTATTTTTGTTCATTAATTAAGGTTTTCCATGGCAGTCGTATAAGCTATGGAGGAAAGAAAGAAAATCTTTTTGGCGAAGATTTATCTTTCTCGCCCCTAGGAATGCTACATGTGTGTTCTCCCTTTTAAAAATGAGAAAAATGTCTTTTTACATGAAATAAAAGAATGTTCATACCTAATTGGATGACCTATTTTACCCTAATTTTAGGGTTTTTATCTCTCCACATGTCATTCTCTCATTGGGTCTTGGTGGCCCAGCTCAAACGCCACGTGACAAGTTAGGGTTGGTGAACTTTCCTTTATCCAAGCTCATTGGACACATGTCGACCCTCTATTAGCCAAGGAGATTGCTCTGTACCTTGGTGGACAAGTGGCGTAACCTTATTCGCCCAACTGCCACATGGTCCCCCACCTAGGCTCTGTGTATTGTCTGCACAGTGTCAGGCAAGATTTGCACAGTACCCGCCTCGCTGCTGCCAAAATCAGGGGCTGTCTTTTGTCCTTGAAATGGTCCTCCCAAGATTTTTTTTGTATGTTGAGCCACTTTAGGGATTAATTAGGGGTGCAAAGAGGTGAGCTTTCACACGCCTAAGTACCTGGGCAGTTGAGTATTCGACCTCTTTTGTTCATAAAGGCCAAGCTCTTGTTTATTAGAGGCGAGTATGGCTGTTCCAAGGCGCAATGGAAAATTGAAGTTATTTTTCTCGTCTATTTATACGTGCTAGGGTATATAGTTACATGAGCGTTTTTACATGCACCATTGTATATGATCGTATGGCCATTTCCACACGTGCCATGGTATATAGTCACGTGGGGCAATATCAGCAAATGGAAAATATGTTGGCGATACATAGCGGGAAGCCTAGTTTAGTATAAGTCTTACTTAGCCACTCAAATAGCGAATATGTTAGTGATACGTAACGGGGAGTCCAGTCTAGTATAGATCTTATCTAGCTGCTTGAATAATAAATATTCCAACGATACTTAGCGGGAAACCCAACTCAAAGTGAATCTTACCTAACCGCAATAAATATGGCTTATTTCTTGTCCTGCCTTGAGGTGAGTACGAGATAAATCACCTCGTAATATGTTAACCTAGAGTTTCATACTCCTATCTTTTACTACGTATTCAATTATATTTTTTTTTCTATAATAACATATATAATTTATTAATATTTAAAAATAAAAAATATGCCAACAACCGGAAGTTGGGATTGTTGTAAATCTATTATTTTTTTCAAAAATTTGCACTAATTCGGATGAAATCTATCCCAACGGGACTGTAAAAACTCAAATCCAAATAAATATTTTATCGTTAAATTACTAATGAGTATCATAATTTAATAGTTAAAGTAAAATAATAGCAGTTAATGCTCAGTATACTCCAATTATATTTATTAATGAATTGTATAAATGTACGAATAAAAATTTGTAATTTTCAATTTGCCTCAATCAAAATAGACAATTATCAACGCATCCATAACTTTATTAAAGTCATCATACCACTCAGACATCATCTCCGTAACAGTTGAAAATGATAAATTTATTCCTAAATAATTAAAATATTTTGTGAAATGACAAAAATAGCCATAAAAAGACAAAACAACCCTTAACAACTCTAAATTAATTTTTTATTTATTTATTTCTTTATTTTTTTTTCTTTTCTTCTTCCTTCCTTATCTCTTTGTCTCTCTTCATCTTTCTTTATTTTTTTGTCTTTCTCCTTCTTCTATTTCTTTTCTTCTCTCTCTCTTTTTTTTTTCTTTTTTTTTTGTTCATTTTTTGACAAAAGGAGAGATATGATAAACAACAAAAGAGAAAGAAATATATAAATGCTTGCTGTTGGTGATGATCATAAACAAGAAAATTAAACCCTTTGTATCTTTTGCATCAGAATTGCTACAAGTGGATAAAAGCTGCTTCATTATAAAGAACCCACTATGAATACAAAACACATACAAGACCAAGCCCCAGCAATAAAGAGATTGTTCCCATTTTTTTCTTTTTTTCTTTTTATGTAAAAACCACTATTAACCATTCCCTTAAACTTTCTTGCATTCTTTTTCTTGAAAATGTGTAGCTTGAAATGCAGAAAATAAGTTAAAGAAAGAAAAGGAAGAAGAAATGGAAATTTTTTTTTTTTAAGTCCTTAATAGAGAGACTGCGGAGGGAGGGGCATAGATAAATGATAAGTGGTGCTGTAACTTTGCTTGATGCATAGAATATTAATTATTTTCTAACAAACTGAGAATGAACAAAAAAGAAAGACAAAAACAGAACAAAAGAGAGACAAGGAAGAAAAGAAATAGAGGAGAGATGAAGAGAGATGAAAAGGCGAGGAAAGAAAGACAATGTTTTGGGGTCATTTTGGTTATTTTACAACACATTTTAATTATTGGGGGAGAAGTCGTGTTTTCTCTAATCAATACATTGATATTTGTCATTTTTAGTTGGGATAAATTGGAGATCGTCCTTAAAATTAATTTTAAATTTTAAATTAAGAAATCTTGCCTGACAATTAAATATCAATTGTTTTTATTTAATTTTATTTACCCTATTGTTGATAAACATTATGTAAAATATATTGTAAAATAAGTAAATATCTTCTATTTATTTTATATTATTCTTCTTATAATAAATAATTTTAATATTAAAATAATAGTATGTTAAGAAAATTCTTAATAATATAATATATTTAGATATATTAGATATAGTAAACATAAAATACACTGTATTAGCTTTTTATATTTTTAAATTTAATAAACATTAGAAAAGGATAGTATATTGTACAAGTGATTTAGTCATATTATGTGTAATATTTCTTTTATAAATTGTTTTCATTTTACTTTCTTCATATATTAACAATCTTCACTTCACTTTCAGATATATTATAAGTACTCAGTGTGTTCCCAATTTGCTAAGTCATACCGTTATTGATATGAACCCCTAGCATATTAAACTTGAGACTCAATATTTTTACGCATGGAAGCAACTCCTTGAAAGGTTAAGTCAAATTTAACCAAGTCTGCGACCCAATTTCAACTTGCAAAATAGAACCTTGAAATAAAATACTTTCAAAATAATTAGATTTGATTGTAAGAATCTTTATTCAAGTAAGAATCAAAACAAGAGAAAACACTCTTAATTTTAGTTTTCATTGAAAAAATAATCTGCCTCCATTTAGAGTACATGGTCAAATATATAAGGATACAAGAATAAGTAACCTTAATAAGAGTGTTTGGCCACAAAACTAAACTTATTCTAACTTAAATTAAGATAAATTGAATTTGAGCTTAATGATTAACATAAACAGCCCAAATACACAACAAATTAAATAACATATGTTCATAAATAAGACTAAGATAGATAATGAGCTTAAGTAATAAAGTTAGCCCAAATAGCAAATGGAATTCGAATTTTGTATCTGAATGAAGATCTCATTTGAATTGCATACTTGTTTAGCCTTGAAACATCATTCGAATATGGCCTTGTACAGATTTGAGAATTCGAATCTCATAGAAGCTTCAATCTTCAAGTTTTGCCTTCTTGTATTTGTGTCAAAGTTACCAAGCTTTGATTGTTGTCTTCAAGTCCAAGCTTGATATTTGACTCTTCCGTGCACTCTTGAATTGTTGCAAGATCATCCTACAAGCCTTGAATCATCCCATTCAATGCATCCTTGAATTTATTCGTTCTTGCTCTTATAATGGGACCACTAGGTAGCTAAATTAGATCTTTGTTCTTGTGTGCATCCTTATTTGCATTAGTTATATTTAACTACTAACCTAAGTTGGCTTATAAAAAGAATTTATTATCCTTTATGACATTTAATATATGTGAAAAGACATAATTAAAAAAAAAGGAACAGAGGGAGAAAATAAAGAAAATGAATAAAGAGAAGATGAAAGAATGGAAAAAAGTAGAGAGAGAAGAAAGCAAAGTAAAAAATAATTTTTTATTATTTGGAACTATAAATTATAATTTAACCTTTGAGCGAAGAAAATAATTATTTTTTTATTAATTTATAACTGTTATTGATAGATGAAAATTGATCATGGGTCGGAGCTCAAGTTCAAGCCAAAACTATGTTGTTTTACTAAGTAATATATACAAAAGTATAAGTGAGCTCAAACTACTCTTTGGGGTTCAAATTGTGGGTTATGATGCGGAAGATAAAAATAAACACAAGTCCGATCCAAATTAATTTAATGTCATAGGCCTAATCTACCTGGGAGATACTTAAGTCCAAAAAATCTATTATATGACTAATGTATAAGGAATACAAAAGCCCATACAAAAGCCCAAAAACCCTTTTCTTTTTAAAACCCAAAAACTTATTTTAATTAATTTAACATTAATTAAAATAAATAATTTATTCTAATTACGATTAATCGGAATAAATCTTTTATTGCAAGTATGAGTTTTAAACATCTCTTTTAAATAGGATTAAATTATACTAGTTTTAATTTTAGATAAAACTTTGTCTTGAGGGAGTTGACATGCATTAAAATAGGATTACATAAGCTAAGTGATGTCCTACTACAACTCTACATCACACATTATATTAGAATGGGTGATTCTACACTCAAGGGGGTTGACATTTATTATCTAAAAATCACATCTTTGAAGAGAAACTTCTTCTTCATGGCATTTTGCTTACTTTCAGCTATCTCTTGTCACTTGAGTCAACCTTAAACACTACCATAGCATCCAATCATTGTTTTTGCATCCATTAACATAAGCTTTGGTTATTTTTAAACTCAAAAATACCTTTTTTGCAGCCTTAGATTCGTCATATCACAAACAAATATATTAAATACTGTCGCAAATTGGTCTCCAATATTGCAATCTACCATTAACCATTGTGTTCCTTTACATTGATACTGGAACAAGCTTATTGCCACACACATCGTAGGCTCATAATTTGTGTTTTATACTTTCTCTAAGTACTTTCAAGTATGACGACAGTAGTAACAAAATTAAATGGTGAATTCCTTTATTCAAATCCAAGCCGGTCTCTTAAGGTTGCAACATCATAACTCTTGGAGCACTAAGTACAATCCAAGGGACGAGGTAAGCCTTGCTTCTGCAACGCAGAAAGGGCTATACAAGGCCTATTCCAGCAATTAACTAATCACGATTCAAAATGTGGATGGAGTAGATTTTTCCCACAACAATTATAAATTATAATTTTACCCTTTAAGGTGTTAAATATAACTATATAACCTAAAGAATTTAGGGTAGAGTGAAGATTGTCAATATATGAAGACAAAATAAAGATTACTCTTATTTTATTAAAAATTGTGTCTAGCCGTCCATTTTTCCTTTCATAAATAATAACTTATGTGGCAAACTTAATTAACATATTTTTTAGGTTTTGACTTCTAATATAAAAAACAAAAATCCTCATGAACAAATATAAAAAAGAATATTCTCAATACACAACAAAACTAATTTTCGGATAATTTTCAATTTTAACCATTATTTTATTGACAATCTTCACCAATAACCTTAATTTTTTAACAATACTCAGCAGTGCCTTTTATTTTTTGACAAGTCATCAATAATACTCCAAAACAGAATAAAATAACTCATTTATCCTTATTGCTATTAATATTATGTACATAAAGACAAAAATGACCATGTATAGTTAAAAAAATAAAATTTAACTTATATGTAATTAATAATTTATATTATATTGAAAAAAAATGAGTTTCTTATATACTAAAATTAAGGTAAAATTTTCACTTAAATAATAAATAAACAAATTCAAATTAAATTATATACCAAAATAAATTGCATATATATTAATTATTAATTAATTAATTAATTAAAAATTAATAAATTGATATTACTATTATAATTGTGTATATTTAAATTTTTTACTATTTTTTCATACATCAAATATCAAGTTATTAATTAATATCTTTATAAATATTAATTTATTTATTATTTTTAATTAATTAATGATTAATATATATGAATTTATTTTTTTATATAATTTAATTTAAGTTAATTTATTTATTATTTAAGTGAAAAGTTTACCTTAATTTTAATATATAAGTAACTCATTTTTCAATAAATTATTAATTATATATAAGTTAAATTTTTTTTAACTATACAGAGTCATTTTTGTCTTTATATATAATATTAATAATAATAAGGGTAAATGAGTCATTTTATTCTGTTTTGGAGTATTGTTGATGACTTGTCAAAATATGAAGGGTACTACTGAGTATTATTAAAAAATTAAGGCTATTTGTGAATATTGTTAATAAAACAATGATTAAAACTGAAAATTATCCCTAATTTAAATTAAGTAATTTTTTTTTTACATGAAATTTGATTAAACTTGAAATTTGAATAGATTTTAAATCTAAATAATATTAATGATAAATACTTTTATTTATAATATCTAAATATAAATATATAAAAACAGTGATTTTACATATCATACCCATAAAATGATTAAATAATCTTTATATATTGGAAATAAATAAAATTTATAAGATTATTTTCAAAATTACAATTAAATAAACTTATTCAAATTTCAAACTTTATCGATAAATCAAATATTTTAACTTTTTTATTTTAACATAATTACCAAATACTTATAATTAAGATAAAAAAATATTGTTACAATATTTAAATTACATAATTGAATTATATTTTGATTTCTGATAAAAAAATTAAGTACTGAGTTTATTGATAGAAAGTTGATCAATTTAGTAGCATAAAATTCATTTTATAATATGCAAATTGTTATATACAATTGTATAATATTTCAAAATACTAATATCCCACATTAACTAGTAACAAGCTTTTTGAAGTATATATGTGTGTGTGTGTGTGTGTGTGTGTGTGTGTGTGTATATATATATATATATATATATATATATATATATATATATATATATATATATAAACTCTTAAAAGGTGGGTTAACAAGCTAATATAAGGATACCATCATGGATAGGGCCAGCGAGCCTAAGCCTAATTCAGGGGCAGGTCTAGGAAATAATTAATTGTGACATAGAGTGCAGAATCATTCCTTCTTAGATGCTTGATTAAAAAGCTACCATTATATCATTATACTCAATTGAGGGAATGAGAAGAATAAGTTTTACTTCCGAAAATGGGGGTATTCATTAGAAAAAAGAATTGTTCCAATTATTGTTGAAGCTTAAATATACTTGACACAATTATTATAAAAATACTTATACTTTTGCTTATACTGCGGCCTCAATTTATCTAAGATTTTTTATTCCATTATATCTTAAGCTTGAAGCCTTTGGGAAAAGATTTGAAGACTTTGGTGTTTGCGCTCATCATTTCTAATTTATTTTCTTAAACTTCTCCATTTTTATTTTGAAATTTATTTGGCTTTTTTTGTTAGATTATTTTAAGAATTATGAATTTCATTATGAACTTGTGGATGATTGTTGATATGTTAGGCTAAATTTTTTTTGTTCTAGAATTTTAATGTTGCTTAACCCAATCGTGTTTTGATTCAGAAATTTGATATTATTATTAATTTTTAATCGCTTGGGTGTTTTTGCACTTAATGCTAATAATTTATTGCATGATAAATTATTTGATTAAAAATGGATGAAATAGTACTACGGATGGTCTAATTTGTTCATGGGATTTGAAAAACTCAATTTAGTGTATTGAGATTTCAGGAGAACATTAATGACAAGATAATCGAATGAACACTTGTGAATAAATAGAGCAAGAGGCAAATTAATTTCTAGGAGTTAAAAGCAGGTTAGACAAAAAAATCATATAGCTAATAAGTCATGTAGGAATATCGGCTTATTCAGCTACACATAGGACTTAGTTCAACACTCAGGAGAAGGGAACGAGGTTACTTAGAACCTGTGATTAGTGTATTGAAAATGAAAACATTGCAAATTTTCAATTAGGAAAAACACAATGAATGTTAGGTAAACTCAAAATTCTAGGACCATTTCCTTATCAATCTCTACACATACTCTCTTTCTTAACTTATTTTTCTAACTTTCATTTTGTTAATTAATTTAGTCGTTATTTTTATAATTTTCTTTACCTTTTCTCCCTGTTGCAACTATTGAGTTCCTAAATAAAATTGAGATACCATAATCGCGGTCCTTAATTTAAAATTTTGAAGACTTATTCCTCGTAGGTACGGCAATCCCTTCTTACTAATATACTACTTGTATGACCCTTTATACTTGCGAGTTGTGCGAGTACATATCACGTTTTTAGCACCGTTGCCAAGGACTAAGAATTTTTAAGTTTTTATTTATATTTTGATAAAGTATATTGGTTTTAATTTGGGCATTTATTTTTTTTATTTTTTTTTTATTTTGACGTTTCGTAGGTGTATGCGACGGACCTGTAGTCTTAAATTCATTACTTTTGATCTAGAAATCGAAATAACTTTCTTTGATTGAGGAGAGAAAAAATGAATCAGACTAAAGCTATAGAAAACGAAGGAGATCAACAACCACCACAACCCTAATAACCAATAGCGCTTTGAGATTACTTCCGGCGAATGGTTAATGATAACTATTCGGGAATTCGCAAGCAAGCGATCAATGCCAATAATTTCGAGCTTAAACCCGTTTTGATAAACATGGTTCAATAAAACTAATATGGGACTTTTCTCATAAAGACCTTAATATTAATTTGGCTATGTTTTGGGAGGTGTGTGATATTGTTAAAATAAACGAAGTAGACCAAGAATTAATCTGAATGAGGTTGTTTATGTTTTGTTGAGGGATAAGGCTCGAGATTGGTTGTAATCTTTATAACTGGGTATTATTAGCTCATGCAAAGAATTAGCTTAGGAATTCCTCACCAAATTCAATCTACCGTTGAAGGCTTCACATTTGAGGGGCGAGATTGCACAATTTTGACAGTTAGACTTTGAGTCCTTGTATGAGTCTTGAGAGCGATACAAGAACTTAATCCGAAAGTGTCTTCAGTATGGTTACTAAAATTTGTTTCAAATTCAACTCTTCTATAATGGATTGAATGAAAAAACTTTGTTGTACAAGAAGGCTGAGGAGGCCTATGCTTTGTTTGAAGAAATGATGTGCAACAATTATCAATGGCTAAGAAAGAGGTCAATTGTGAAGAAGCTGCAGGAGTTCTTGAGGTAGATCACATGGCAGCACTTTTACCCCAAATAGTAGCTTTGGTAAATCAAATTAAAAACCTTAAAGCAAGGAATGCCCCTTAAAGTCAAGAGAAATCAATGGTTACTAGCTTATCATATGCTGATGAAAGTTTGGAGGAAGAACAATGTCAATTTATCAACAACTAGAATTACAACTTTCGGCCAAGCAATAACTTACCAACTTACTATCATCCTAAACTCTGCAATCATGAGAATTTCTCCTATGAAAATCAAAAGAATGCTTTAAAACCACATCATTTTCCAGTTTCCCAACAATCGATGGCAAAAAAAAAATGATCCTCAAAAGATCTCTTTGGAACCTTGTGTAGACTAGGAATCGGTTCAACAAAGATGAAGTGAGGTTAGAGAACATGGAAACTCATATGGTAAATATAGAAGCAACATTGAGGTCTTTGAAAGTCCAAGTTGGCCAACTAGCTACATCAATTAAGTCTCTTCAAGGAGAAAATTTCAAGTGATACAAAGGTTAACCCAACAGAGCAATGCAAGGCAATCACTCTTAAAAATAACAAGGAGTTAAAGCTGCCTAAGTCTAAGAAGAATGAAGTTAAAAAGGATAAAATAAATAAGAGTAAAGTTGAAAAAAACACTACAGGAAATGTCTAAGCCAAATGAGATTTCATATTCGCAAAACCCTTCAATTATTGCACTATCATTGCCTTTTCCTCAGCAATTTCAAAAGAAGAAGATTGATTCCCAATTCTCCAAGTTCTTCAAGATTTTCAAGAAGATTCATATCAACATTCCATTTGTAGATGCCTTAGAACAAATACCTCATTATATCAAGTTTATAAAGGAAGTGATGTCCAAGAAGCGACAATTGGAGGATTTTTAATTGATAAAGCTCACAGAGGAATGTAGTGCAATTCTCAATAAGGAATTACCTCAGAAATTAAAAGATCCAAGGAGTTTTTCTACTCCTTACTCTATTAGAGATTCCTTCTTTAAACAAGCATTGTGTGATTTATGAGCTAGCATTAATTTAATGTGGCTATTTATTTTCAGGAAATTAGGCCTTGGTGAAGTGAAGCCTATGGCTATTTTGTTGCAAATAGTGGATAAGTTCATCACTTATCTTTGGGGAGTTATGAAAGATACATTAGTCAAGGTGGATAAATTCTTCTTCTCGATTGATTTTGCTGTGCTTGACATAGAGAAATATTGAAAAATCCCCATTATTCTTGGTCAACCATTCCTAGCTACCGGGATGTGCAATGTGATGAGATGACGTTGAGGGTAAATGAAGAAAAGGTCAAGTTTAATATTTACCATGGCAATAAATCTTCAAACATCATAAACACTTGTCGTAGGGTATATGTTATCAATAGTTATATGGTGGATGCGCATAGAAATGAGAAGAAGGATGAGTCTTAGAAAGATGCACATGAGGATGCCAAAATTTTCAAAAAAAAAGAAAAGAAAAATAGTTGCATGATAGATTGGTGAGACACTTTGCACTAATTCATTGTGTTCTCTTACTAAATTCAAGACTAGAATTAGCTTTGGGCAAGTTTAGATCAAAAGGGTCGAGCTCGTTCATGCATGAACGAGTGTTTCCCATCGATGCGGTTAATTTGAAATGTAATGATGGATGGAGTTTTCAATGAAAGCATTATTATAGGAAAGAGGAAAGGAACGAGGTGAACACTCCTCTTAGAGACCTTGATTAATTTAAAAAGAAGAACAAGTCCACTTAGGAACATTAAACCAAGCGCTTCTTGGGAGGCAACCCAAGTTTTCTGTCCTATGAACTTCGTTTTAGTTGAGTATTTATTTTGTTTATGTGTCTAGTTATAACTTTTTGTTGGCTATGTGATTATAGGTGCAAAAGCGAATTTGTTGAAGTAGGAAGTCACAATTCGAGTGAAATTGTTTGTCAACCTTATTCTCTATGAGAATATGACAACGACCAGCAACATTGAGAGGCAATGTCTTGCCTCTCGGGTGACAATTCTCTTTCCCTTTGTTCTTCATTTAAGTTTAAACATTGAAGATAATGTTTATTTCAAGTTTGGAGGAAATTTTGTTAATTGTGAAATAAAGTATTATAGAATGAAGAGTTGACGTTATCTTGCTTTATTTGTTGTGTTGATCATTCTCGACTTCACTTGTTTTGAACATCTCACATAAATCTCATGATTTTTCTCTTTTTTTTTTTATGTAATTCAAGTTTATTTTATTAATGTTTTGTTTTATTTCATTTTTTTGATTGAATTTCTTTTGTTTCATGCTTTTATGTGCTTAATTTGAAGGCTAATGACATGAATTTAATTAAGAGCAGGTAGATTTTTGAGAATGGTGATTGTTGATAAAGCCTAGGTGTTTGACCGGTCACTAAACTTGCTTTGTTTTTGGATTTCTTACATTTTTTAGCATGTAGTCTGATCTTTTCAATTGTTTGCATTCTTAAGAAAAGCTTATGTGAACAAAGTGAATATCTAGGTTTCTTTAGATTCTAGATCTTGTTTGATTATCACTTGAAGCAATGTCTTAGAAATTATATAATTTTATACATGAGTTAAGCCAACTTAATCATTTGAACTTGTTCAAACCTCGTAAGAATAAATGTTTGTCAACACATTCTTGAGCTTATTTTGGTATCTGATTTGTGTTACTCTTACAACAGTTTAACCTTCAAATAAATACATATAGCCTTTGTTCATTACCCTAAAATATTTTATCATTCCATTGCTAGTCTAAATAAGGGAGGATGAGTGAGGTATGAGATTATAAGCCAAGCTCTTACCGAGTAAAAAGGTAAAGAGAGGCAGAATTTAAAATGAGGAAGAGAAAATGAAAAAATGAAAATGCAAGTAAAGCTCTTACTGAGTAACTGGGCCTCATGCCTTAAAAGCATGAAAAGGTTGCATTAAAAGATAAAGTGAGGCTGATTTTTTTTTTTTTTTGGTTGAAATTATGAATATATGTAAGTGAATAAGTTTGGGGGTGGATGTAAAAAAAAATTGAAAATTAAGTAATGATTGAAGATTAAACATGAGATTTAAGCACGATTCCTTAAAATGATTAATATGTTAGGTACTCAAACTAGATTCGATATCTATAGTATTGCCCTAACTTTGACCAGCATAAAATACATAATTCAAGCCCTTATGATCTTTGAATGATATGCTTTTTTTTATTAGTGGAGAGTAGTTTGAAATCAAGTTGCTAGAGTCCATTTACAAGTCCAAGATAGTTCATCTACTTGCATTAACTGATTTGAGTCGAAAAAGGTTAAATGGATTGGGTTACTTACAAACTTATGTGAAGGATCCAGAGTAGGGAATGTTGAGTTTCTATGTTAAAATATTAGGTCAGATGTCAACACTTTGAAATTCTCCCTAGACTACTTGACTTTTGGTTTATAACGCTTATTCTAAAAATTAAGTGGCTTACTCTAAATAATCATGCTTTCCTAGTGTGGGTTGATATTCTTTTCACATGTTTTTATTTGCTTGAGAACAAGAAAATGTTTTAAATTTATGGTTTTTGATAAGTGAGTAGTTTGCTCATTTATCTTCTATTTCAAAGTTAAATATATGTGCAAATCCTCAAACTCTCGTGTTATTTTAATAAAATTATGTGTTTTTATTCATAAAGGTATAAAATCATGGTCAATGTAATAAGCAACACGAAAAAGAGGTCAAAAAGGGTAAGTCATCAAGTATGGGGACCAAACTGCAAGGAAATATGGATTAATATGCAAACATTTCAAAGCTGGGAAACAAAATGCATAGTGCAGGCATGCTACAACCTAGCGCACGCGTGCCTATTAGATAAAACAAGTAGTATGCGTATGCCTTGAAGCAAAACTTTGGCACTGAAGATGGTGTGCGTATGCCAAGCCTTAGAACGCACGAGACACAGACCCCAAGTGACGTTTCTATTATGATTTGGCCTGATTTTGACCATTGGATGAGAGATGTATGGCTAGATTTAGTAGTATCCTAGGTTTTTATCATTTGAGGGAGAATAGCCACTATATTGAAGAATAGAAATAAATAGTTTTTAGAGAGAGTGGAAGAAAGAGAGAGAGAATTGCTAGAGAGAAGTGGAAGAATTTATCAAGCTTGAAGGCTTTGGGAAAAGACTTGAAGACTTGGTGTTTGAGCTCATCATTTCTAGTTGATTTTCTTAATCTTCTCCATTTTTATTTGGAAATTCATTTGGTTTTTATTGTTAGATTATTTTAAGGATGATGAATTTCATTATGAACTTGTGGTTGATTGTTGATTGTTAGACTAAATTTTGCATGTTCTAGGATTTTGGTATAGCCTAACCTAACTGTATTTTGATTAATTAAGAAATTTTTTATTGTTATTAATTTATAATTGTAGTTTTTTTGTTCAAAGAATACAAAATTAAGAGTTGTACAAGTTTGTTAGAGAGGAGTTAAGTCAGTTACCAAGATGTAGGGGTTGTTAAATTAGTTATGCTTTATAACTAAATTTAACCACCTGGAATTCAGATTATATGGGCTGGTTACTGGTGTAACTTGGTGAGCATGTATCTTGACTTGTAGAGAGAGTTAAGGTGAGTGCTATAGCTCGTTTTGAAGCTTGTAAACTGTTCTTAATCATTGTTGAATAAGATTGAGCTTTTCTGGTGTTCTTTCTCGTGGATGTAGGCCTCAAAAGCTGAACCACGTAAATAATCTTCTTCACTGTTCATTCTGCAGAAAAATTTCATTTCTTGTTATTCTTGAATTCTTTTAGTCTTCCAAGTGTTTTATTGATTGCAAAGAGATTTGTTGAGATCTTTAAGGTGTGTTAGAGTGAAGTGATACAACAATAATCACTTGAGTTTTTCTTACACTTAATGCTAATAATTTATTGCATAATAAATTATTTGATCAAACATTGATGAAATAGTACTAGGGATAGTCTAATTTGTTAATGGGATTTGAAAAACTTGGTTTAGTGTATTGGGAGTTTGGAAGAACATCAATAACTAGAAAATCACATTAACACTTGGGAATCAATGAATCAGGAGGTCAATTAATTTTTAGGAGTTAATAACAGGTTAGACTAAAAAATTGTATAGCTAATAAGTCATTTAGGGACATCAGTTTATTTAGCTACACACTTAATTCTACACTCGGGAGAAGGGAACGGGATTACTTAGAACCTATGATTAAAGTATTAAAAATAAAATATCTCAAATTTTCAATTAGGAGAAAGACAATAAATGTTAGGTTAACTCAAAATCCTATAACCATTTTCGTATCAATCTCTACACATACTCACTTTATTAACTTATTTTTCTGACTTTCATTTTGTTAATTAATTTAGTTGTTATTTTCACAATTTTCTTTACATTTTCTCCCTGTTGCAACTATTGAGTACTTAAATAAAATCGAGATACCATAATCACGGTACTTGATTTAAAAATTTAAAAATTTAGTTTTTGTGTGTACGACAACACTTCTTACTAATATATTACTTGTATGACCTCGTATACTTGTCGGTTGTATAAGCGCGTATTAGTGACCATACATGGGAAATCATTGATTTACTTCCTGGCACCAAGTCAATTGCTAGTAAATGGATATTCAAGAAAAAAATTAAAAGTTAATTGGTCCATTGATAAATAAAAGGTAAGATTAGTTGCTAATAGATTTACACAAAAGAAAAACATAGATTATTTGATACCTATGCTCTTATAACCAAATATAATCCATTAAAGTTTTGATTGCTTTGGCAACAACACAAATTTATTTATGTATCAAATGGATGTTAAAAACCACATTTTTAATAGTAGTTTGGAGAAAGAGATATATATGACACAACTAGAAGGTTGAATATATAGCTCCTAAATTTAAGCATACAATTTATAAACTTGTTAAATTCTTATATGGATTAAAAAATTACTAAAAAAGTGGTATGAGTATTGACTTTAGTATCATACAACTTTAATTTTGATAATCACAAAACACGCCATCCAATCAAAGAAATAAAAAGGGATGATTCAAGCTCAATATATAAAGTCACAAACTTGGTATTTTATTTGGTAATACTTTCATAAATCATGTGTTTATCTCTCTATTCCTTGAACTTTTGATATTTAGGTTTGATTTGAATTTTTGGGTGGTTAAATTGAATTTTGAATTTGGTGTTAATATTTGTTAAAAACCCAATTCACCCCCCCCCCCCCCCCCCCCCTCCGTCTTGAGTTGCCTTAATAGTATCTCAATTGGTATCAGAGCTCGATTCTCTAATTTAAGATTAACAATCTTAGAAAAGATCCATGGCAACCTTATGACAATCTACCTCTAGGCCTTCATTGTTTGATGGAAATGATTATTTATATTGATAGAATGAGAATTTACTTACAAGCATGTGACTGTGAGAGGTAGTAACTAAGGGTCCTAAAATCTCTATGAAAAAAAATAAAAAGAGAGAGGTACTTAAATCTAGCGAGGAGTGGGATGAGGTTGATAGGAAGAACATCTCCATAAATGCTAAAGATGTGAGTATTCTCTATCGTGTGGATAATAAAGAATTCCATAGAATTTCTACATGTGAAACAACATATGGAATATGGCACACACTAAAAGTAGTGGATGAGAGGATAAGCTAAGTGAAGGAATCAAAGATTAGTAGACTCACTAGGCAATATGAGCTGTTAAAGATGAAGCTACATGAGTCCATACATGCAATGTATACAAGGTTTACAGATATAGTAAACTCACTTAAGGCACTTGGAAAAATTTTCTCCTATACTCAGGAAGTCAAGAAAATTCTTAGATCTTTGTCAAATGAGTAAAAGGCAAAAATGATAGCTATAAAGGAAGTTAAGAACCTCAATACACTTTTCATTGATAAATTTTAGATGATCAAGTAAAAGAAGAAAACCAGAAAAAAAAATTGCTTTTAAGTCATCAATACTTGAAATTGATGATAAGAAGAAAGAGAAAACATTGAAGAGGTAATGGCATTTATAACAAAGAAGTTCAAAAGCTATCAAAGAAATAAGAAGAACCTTGGAACAAAATCATTCAAGGATTTCTTAGAAAAATATCAAAAAAGTGAAATAAGCAAGAAGAACCAAATCACTTGTTATAAATGCAACAAGCCAAAATATGTAAAGGCTTATGACCACTTCTCAAATACAAGAAAGGAAAGAAGAAAACTGTGGCGGCAATATGGGATGATGATGAAGAAAGCTTATCTAATGATGACTCCGAAGATGAAGTTCCCAACATGTGCTTTATAAAACTATGGCGGCAAAATGTTAAAGCCACTTCTTGGCTCTTAAAAATGTGTGTTTGATAAAAGTGGCATTGGCTACAAGCCATATGCCTAAAATTTTTGACAAAAGCTATTTTATAAAACCTCCTCTAAAAGTTATGACAAATACCACTTATACTTATTGCAACATTAAGTATTTGGGTCATATTTGCCTCATCAAGAGGAATATGCAAGGCATGAATATGATGTGGGTTCCTAAAAGGACTAAAACTAACTTTCAAGAACCCAAAATCTTTTAGGTACTAAAGGAATGATGAGTGATTCCTTGATGAAGATGAAAGCAAGTTAAACACTAAACAATTTGCCAATCTTCCCAAATGCATAATGGAAGCATCTTTTACTTAGAGAAAATGAAAAAGGCTTATGTTTTAGTAAATTGGTATCAAATTTTTGAACTTTGTCTTCTCTTTGCTTCTTTCATAGTCCTTGGCTCAAGCA
>CM051395.1:7665092-7761018 GCA_028052125.1 Melia azedarach
ATTGTGCCTTCGTTGTTACAGCCTTTTTCCATTTTATTCCCCTAGCGCACTGTCGGCTTTTGTTAGAGTTTTACAGGGGTACCACGTGAGCTTTTTATTTTCATCTTCGGCATACTTACATTGATACGGACACACAAGCCCCCCTAGTTTTCAAGTTTCTGAGACGAGGACAAGGAACTTCATAACTATGGTCAGATCATACCGATTTTGTGGAAGGGCAGGAGAATTTTTTAATTTAAAACATTTTTTCGGCGCCACTTACATTTAAGGGCGCATTGAAAATTATGGGATAATGCCTCTTTTTAAGAGGAATAAATGTGCGTCATTTCAACTGTCATGTCCAATCTACTGTCACATCCCTTTATTCGCCATGTTTTCCTTTGTCAGATGTATCAAAAGGTTTGAATTTTTTCCAAGTATATATATAGATAGGTAGAGGGAAGGGATGGGTTCTTCTTTACTTTTGTCGCAATTCATTCCCATTTGCTGAATCTTTCGCTCTTCATTTTTCGTCACTGCTACTACTTTTCCATCCAAACTTCTCGTCGGCTGCCATTTTTGGTATGTTTTCCACTCTTTGTGCTTTCTTTTTGCTTAGGTGCTTAAAGCTTTTGGCCTTAAGTTTCTAAAGACTCCTGTTTTTCGCCTTAAGTAGGAAATCTGGGCTGTTATGTTTAGTTCTGCATTGCTAATCACTTTCTTACATTATGTCTTTCCATGGCTTTTTAGAGGGTTTTTGTTAGGGGGCTTCTTTAGCTAGGGGTAATGGATCCTGAATGGGTACATCGAAGCAATTTAGATTCTAAGTCCAGGCCTTCTGACTTGCAGTTTAGTAATGACTCCCTAAGTTCTTTTAGCAAAGATAGGGATACTGAGGTTGCTCATCCATCATCTTCTGACATTGTCCAAAGCATCGTCCCTTCAGTATCCACCTCGGTGGGCCCTA
Source organism: Melia azedarach (assembly GCA_028052125.1). Lineage (NCBI taxonomy): Eukaryota > Viridiplantae > Streptophyta > Magnoliopsida > Sapindales > Meliaceae > Melia > Melia azedarach. The sequence continues at coordinate 7,666,039 of CM051395.1, forward strand.
TGTCCTCAGGACGGCTCGAGGGGGTTAAAGATCGTAGAGTGGACAATGCGCCTTACGCTATAAGATCTAATTTCGCAATCTTTGACTAAAGACATCTTAGCATGCATATCGAGATGCATTTGTTATCTTAGGGTCTATTAAAATAAGGCCAGTTACCCTTGGGAAATCTTCGAGTTTCTCTCCCACGTGGTCTTACAACTTTCAGTTTAGTCTTACTGAGATTAAGTCTATGACTGCTTCTTCAATCCTTCATTCGGAAGGTTCTTAATTTTTAACGGGTTTTAACCCCATCACAGAGGAGCCAAAACGGCTGGCGAATGTGCCATAGGCTTATAAGTCCTTTATACAAAATTCTGCGATATCAAACTTAGCACTAAGGAGCTTAGTTATTTTTCACGGTCAAGGCTAACCTCGAAAACACCATCTCAATTTCTTCCATCTCGATAGCCGCTTCGGTAAGGGGAAAATAGTGTAGGTAACCCCACCTCCAATAAGTCTTGGAAAGACAAGTATTTTTTTATAAGAAGGCGTGGGTACAAAGTTACACCGAAAGGTTTCGACCTTTATTTGATACCGTCGAAATTTAAGAAATAGGCCTCCTAAATTTTCCCCTTCTCTTTCCCTCCCTTTTCTCTGTCTTTTTTTTTTTTTACTAGATATCTTTGCGCTCCAATAGTGAGACATTCTAAGGCACTGAAGCTTACTCATTCCGAGGCCAGCGGTGCTGAGGCCATTGTGCTTTGAAATAGGAGCGAAAGGAATTAATTAAACCTCCTCCTCGACCTTTCACAACTTTTCAACATTGGTTTCATCTCTAAGCATACTAGTGCCCAAGGTTCGTATTTTCATAAACCCTTCATCTTAACTTATCTTACTCTCTCGCAATGCTAACACTACGACCTATAGATCGTCTCTTTTATGAGCTTCATCGGCAAGACATGGCGGATTCTGGTAAAGAAGGGGGCCGAAGAGAAAGGATCTTGAGCCCATTACCGACACTACTCTTTCCAATCCTATGAAGACCGACTTGAACAAGGCCCTTAATTTGATGAGGAGGAGGAAGCAGAGGGGGCCTATCTCAAAGGTTGCAAAAGACGCTCCTCCTCCTCCTCCTCCCCCCAAGGTTGCGAAGGCTTCTTCGTCATCGAAAATCGTTGGCGGCCACTACCGCTAATGTACCGTCATTTGTACTTTTGACTCCTCCTTCTGATCCTTCCCTGGTACCCATACCAATTTCTACCTTTCTTATCGATGCGATGCAAAGTTTATCCACTTCTGTTAAGGCAAAAAGACATAGTACGGGTTACTCAAAAACCCTTCGATGAGTTTTGGGAGGACATAGAGAGAGCTTCAAGCCAGGTGACTATTTCCCGTCCCTTCTAGAAAATTTTGTTACCTTACGTATGGATCCCTGACTCCCTTATGTTTTTTTGCATTTCAATTCTTTGCCTTTGTCCGTTCTCGGAGGCCAAATGCCAGGGATGTTGTCTTGGCTTAGAAGCGCTACCAAGAGTTAGCTTCTTCTTTTACTAAAAAGCTAAACAAGCTTACCATCAAGCTGAAATCAGCTACCGATGAAGCTAACCATTATAAAGATAGGGCCGCTAAAGCGGTTACCTAGATAGTGGTCCAAAAGCTGAGGATCACCACAAGTTATTCGTAAGTAGTTGGAATCCTCCTTGGACTTGGTAAATAAAGAAATGGAGAGAGAATGCCAAACATGTTGCTTCGGTAGCTCGTTTAGGAGAGGGAGGGTATTGATGCTTTCCTCCTCGACTATCAAGCACCCAAGGGGAAATTTATAAGAAATACCTCTCTTTTAAGATGGACTGGATGGAAATTCCCTTTTATCTGAATCAGTTTCTGGCCGCAGAGAAAGAAGCTGGAGAGGAAGCAGTTTACATGACGAAGTTAGGCCTTCCTCAGTTCCCACTCCTCCGCTTGAGTCAACAATCGCTTCCAAGGTGGGAGCTCATGACGCCACTTCTGCCCTCAGAAGCTCCTGGCGATATGTAGTCCTCATTTTATTATTATATTTATTTATTTTTTTGTTCCCTTGTTGTATATCTTGCATAGTTTCATCAATGAAATCAACTTCATTTTTCTTAAATGAGTTTAATGTCAAAACACAAATGTTGAAAAAGAGCCATGCCTTTACTTATATATTTAAAAAGTATAAGTTACATGAGATATTTTTTTCAATAGTCACGCAGGGGATCTCCCCCTTAATCTGGGTTGCATCTAACCAAAGGTTCCTCCTCGGCAACCTTTATAACACGAAGGTTTCTCCTTGACAACCTTTATCACACGAAGGTTCCTACCTGGCAACCATTATTTCACGAAGGTTCCTCCTCGGCAACCTTTATCACACGAAGGTTTCTACCCGACAACCTTTATCACACGAAGGTTCTTCTTCGGTAACCTTCATCACACGAAGGTTCCTCTTCGACAACCTTTATCATGCGAACGTTCCTCCTCGGTAACCTTTATTACATGAAGAATGTCATTATGGATAGTACTGCCTTAGATTTTCGGCATTCCACAGTCGCTTGATCTGGCTACCATCAAGATGTTTCAACCGATAACTGCCTTTGTTCCCATTTCCTACTACACGGTATGGTCCTTCCCAATTTTCCCCAAGACACCTATCTCCCAGCGACCAAGTATTCAAGGTTAGTTTTCTCACAACGAGGTTGTCGTCTCGGAATCGCCTTTCCTTAACGGTCTTGTTGTAATGCCTCTCTACTCGTTGCTTTTGAACAACCAATCGAATTTGCGCTTGTTCTCTAACTTCTTTAGTTGTATCTAAATTTTTGAGCATTCCTGCATTATTCTCTCCTTCTTCAAAAGTTTTCGTTTTGTAAGTAGGTATCCCAATATCCGCTGGGATCACTGCCTCTACACCAAAAGCCATCATAAAAGGCGTCTCTCCTGTTGCCATTGTAGGAGTCGTTTTGTATGCCCAAAGCACTTGAGGTAGCTCGTCACCTATGCACCCTTCTTTCCTTCTAGCTTCACCTTTAGGCAATGTTTTATAATTTTGTTGACTGTTTCGTTGGCTTTAGAATGTGCTGGGGAAGAGAAATGTTGTTTGATTCCTACGTTGGCACAAAAAGTCTAAAATTTGGTATTGTCAAATTGCCTATTGTTGTCAGTAATAACGGAATATGGTATTCCAAAACGACGCATTATATTCTTCCAAACGAAGTCTGTAATCTTGGCCTCGATTATGGTGGATAAGGGCTCTGCTTCTGTCCACTTAGTGAAGTAGTCGATGGCTACAATTGCGTATTTCGCCTGACACTCTCTTTCCTCTATTTGACATTTGTTTCGTATTTCCCTTAATTGAAGCAATAGTTCCTTGTTCTGTTGCCTCAATCCTTCATTTTGTTGTACCAACAACCGCACTTGGCTCTTGAGTTCCTCTTTCTTCGAATGGCGAGTGATGGGTAGCGAAATCACATTCGACTCGCAGTTGACTTCTTTCGCCATTCTTCTTGTCGTCTCTCCTTGACTAACGACGTTGTGTTAGGATGCCTCTGGTGCCATCATCTGATTCTAAGACGCACTTTCTTGTCGAGTCCCACAGACGGTGCCAAATGTTGATGTCGTGATCGGTCTTATCGACCTGCTACAATGGTAAGTGTCGACTTGGTCAACAATCAATATTTCTTACTTTGTGGGAAATTACTTGTCTTTTGAATAGCCTTTCGGACTTGTCAAATACAAAGAAAATGTCAGTGGTCGCCAGAGTCGTTCGCCGACAAAAACCCTTAGACACTCAAGTTAGAAATGGAGCTCCATGGCCAACTGAACCTTTTTTATTTTAAGGATATCAGAAAAGAAATCCTCCTTTCTCAAATTACCTTTGAGTTTATATAGGCGAAAAAAGGGAGAAAAGGCCTCTGGGTGTCATTATGGCGCTGTGCTGGTGCCACTTGGTGATGTTCCCATCATGCCTTCGTTGTTACAGCTTTTTCCCATTTTATTCTCCTAGCTCACTGTCGGCTCTTGTCAGAGTTTTTCAGGAGAACCACGTGAGCTTTTCATTTTTATCTTCGACATACTTACCTCGGTATGGACCTACCCCCAATACTTTGTATTCAAGATAATAATGTGCCATTTCGACATTAATTATCTTCTCAATTTTCATATTATTTCTCCATTCCAGAGGATGCTACTCCAATTCCCGCTGATAGTACTCGAAGAAAGGGTAGCATAAGAGGAAGAAGACTGTAAGCTTGTTTCTCTTTATCCAAACGACCCATCTCCATTTTTGTTGTGGTGCTTTGCTTAGTTGCTTGGTGATGGTTACTCTATGCTCGTAATCATTTTCTTTTGGGTAGTGGAGTTGTTTTTGTAGTTTTGACTGCATCATTGATCTTGGATTTATATATTGAGCATGTGTAAGAATGGAAGGTTATGAATCTATTTAGGGTTTTTGTGATGATTCATGATGCTTCTATTGTGGTTATAAAATCAAATATAGATTTGTTTAGATAAATTATACCAATGGCCACCAATTTGTTGCATCATATGTGAAATAGCCAAGTTCTTGGAGCCGTTCCATTTTCAACATCATCTTAAACCTAAGTATACCTTAAAAAATAACTTATTATTAGACTCAAATCTTGGATACTTGTGGTGCTTAGATGAAAGAAGACATTATCTTTTAATATGGATTTTTTACTTGATTATTGATAAGAATTATGGTTAGTAATGTAATTAAAGAGCAAACGAGAGTACAATGGACCTTTGCTATGTGTTTTTTTCTTTGTTTGGACGGAATTCATCAATAGAACCTTTTAATAGGCCAAAAGCCTCTTGATTGTTAGAAGTAATTTGAGAAAAAATTGGTCGGCAACACTAAGAACTGTAAATTGTGTTTTGGTCAAAATATTTTGAAAAACATAAGTTTTAAATAAAATGTAAAAAATATTTTTATCAATAAAAGTTTTAAATAATTTTATTTACTAATATAGTTAAAAATATATTAATATGGTCATTTTAAAAATTCTAAAATATTATTTAATGGAAGAAAATAAAATCTTATCCTATTATATTAAATTTTTATTATTTAATTTTACCCATCTCTGTTAAAAAATTTATCTCAAATTTAGTATTTAATGCCGGTTTGATAAGCTTTTCAATTACAGTTTTTTAGAGATATATTTTTTATCGAGTAAAACTTTTAGAAGTGAAGTTTTTAATAAAATTTTATTAATTATTTGGTAATTATAAATAAGTTTTAGAAAAAAATTTTGTATAATTATTTGAATAGACAAGTTTTTAAAATTATATTATAAAAAATAACATAAAAACTTTTTAAATAATTTTTTTTAGATAATTTAACTTTTTTAAAAAATTTAAAAATTTTAATTATGAAAAACTCAAATTTTGGGTTTTTTGAACTTCTTTAGACTTCTTATATTATGAGAATAAAAAACTCCTATTATCAAAAAAAATTAAAAAATTATTTTAACATTAAAAAAGTTCGTTTAATTAATAAAAAGTCTAAATGCATGTATATTATTTTAATATTAAAAAATTATTTTATGAGTGTATTTTCGATAAAATTGAAAACAACATAATTATTAAATAAAAAATAACAAAAACAAATATGTGAATCGAAGATGTTGAGAAATCATTTTAATTTGGTGAATCTACAATGGGCAAAAAACTTAAGAACCCAACAAAAGCTGAAAAATCGGTTCAACCTTTTTAATTCGATTCGATTTTTATTTTATTTAATAAATTTATAAAATTGAGATTTTGGTTCGGGTTTTAGTTCAGTTAGGTTAATTTAAAACTGAATTAAAAGCTGAACCACACTATTAAATTAAAAATAAATATTATGAATTATAATGCGTCCTGCAGGTAAATGATAAATATAATTTTATGAATAATAAAAATACATAATAAATGATAAAATATATTTGATAAATAAGAAAATTATTATTTGTATTAATAATTTTAATTTACATTAAATGAAAGTGTTAACATAAATATAATAATGCATAGTATCTATGTTATAATAGTATAAAAAGATACATTAAAACATTTTTAATTATGAATAAAAATTATTTGAATATGTAATAATTAATTTAAATTTAATTAACCATTGAAATAATTCATTATTTCTATTTAGCTTTTAAATAATTTCAATTATAAAATCATCTAATCCTATTCTATCCAATGTTGTCCTATCCTATCCTATATATCCCATGTACTATATGGGGTACAAAATTTATTAGTGTTATTAAATTATTATATTAATTATTGCTTAATAATAATCTTTAGGTAGCGTGTTATTTGAAATAAAAAATTGTCTCTCAAATTTATATATATTGATTATTATAAAAATGATCGATAAAAAAAATTATATTCCGATTTTGCATATATAAACATTAGAAAAATTGACATACTTTTAACATTTGAAAAAATAGACACATATCATTAATGTTTGGAGAAAAATAATTAGACATATAGACCCCTTAATTTTTATTTTTGGATCGGTTATGTTAATATCATTTGCATTCTCAAATTTTTAAATAATTATTTTCTTATAATAATTGAGTTCCTAAATTTAATATTTTTCACAATATATTAAAAAATAAATAATTTTTTAATTTATTATTTTTAAAAAAATTTAAAATATTATTATTAAAAATCTAATAATGTGGTAGATCAGACCTATATACTAGTATTTTTATCTCTTTTATTTTATTTTTAATAATAATTAATATTTACTTGTCAAAACAAATTTTGAAATATTTTTTAAGATTTGATTTATATATACATTATATTTATTTAAAAAATTATATTAAGTTCTTTATTTTTATTATGAAAATATAAGTAAAAAATATATAAAAAAAGAGAGAATTTGATGTCGTTAATTAACAAAATTAGTAATTAAATATATTAAATACATTTTATATTATAGTTAAATTATATATTTTATTTTATATTAAAATATAAAAAAAAGAAGAGAATATATATAACATTTATTTTTTATTCACATTTTCATAATTTTTTAAAAAATATAATAAATTTAATATTATTTTTAAAATATATATTATATATAAAAATAAAGTATTAAAAAATATTTTATTTAAATTTTTTTATAATTAAATATTAAATTATTAGTGAGAAAGTACAAGAAACATTAAAATTATTTTAGCGTATGAGTTTGATTTAAAATATTGTTAGAATAATTTTAATAATAGATTTTTTATTGAAATAATAATTTAAAAAATTATTTAAACAAGTTAAAGAATTTTAAAATTTTAGGATTTCTCGTTAAATATAAAATAAAAGAATTTTAACGTGTCAGCATTTTGAATCTGAATAAAAATCACGGGGGATTGATAATATAATAATTCAAGAGAAATTGTTATGTAAATATTTGATTTAGAAAGAATTAAGCATGTTCATGTAGATATTATAAAAATATTGATAAGATAAAATAGAATTATGCTAAATAATAAAATTATTCCTTCATGATTTTATGTTCACGAGACTTAAAAAATAGATAATGTAGGCTAAACACACTCCAACAAATCGAAAGCAAAAACAGAAAACAGAAAGCATAAAAACTAACCATCGAATACATTATCATTCATTAGAGTTATGAATGATCGAAAAATTCTCACCAAAATCAAAATCAACAACAGTACATCCACCATTAGCACTAATTTCTTCATTGTTACTAGAAGAAACAATGTTTCTAAACCCGTCTTCTTGATTCATAGTATTTATATTATTAGGTATTAAATATTCATTCATCATCATCTCATTAACTCTCGATTCTACTTTCGATCTCAAATTCTTCAAGGCTTTCACGTATTCTTCAAGCTCTTCTATTCCCATATCATCAGTGGATTCTTCCCACCAGGCCCTACCGCCATTGTTCTTCTCTTTCTCTTCTTCTATAATCTTTCCTCTCTTCTTCTCCATCTCCAACTCTATTAAGGCTTCCTCGTACTCTCTATTATACTGTTGCACCAACGGGACTGTCATGGCTTGATCGTACTGGTTTTCGCCGAGATAGCGGTTCAAGATGATGTCGAAGTCGGGGTGTCCGACGACGAAGATCTTCCCGTTGGGAGAGAACACGATGATGCCGACTTCTGCCCCGCACAAGATGCAGAGCTCCATGGCTTTGCTGAAGAGGCCTGTGCGGCGCTTCGAGAACGTGACTTGCAGGCTGCTTTTGTTCTGAAGTTTCTTGATTTCAATTTTCTGCCTGCCCTTCGTTTTCTTCCTTGTGTTGTGATTATCGTTGTTGCCGCCATTGTTGGTGTTGGTAATGCTACTGCTCATCGTAATTGATTTGAAGGAATTGAGAAAGAAAGAGGCTTAGGGTTTAATTTTTGCTAGGGTTTTGATACGAAGAAGTACTGATCATGCATTAATTTATATGATTGATAATCGACGTCGAAAGTATTGATGTGTTTACTATGATTGAAGATCGTTTAAGATTTTTGTTTTCATATTTGTTTCTGGGTTGGTGTAAGATCTTTGAAGATTTGAGTCAAAGTCAATGCTATTGACAAGAAATTGTTACCTCTAATGCATATTGATGTTAAAAGAAGTAAATTAAACTTAATTTGAAAAGAAAATTAAAGAAATTAAACTTAATTTGGAAAGCAAAATTAATGGCCAAATTTTTTTAATAAAAAAAATTAGACAAATTAATGCGTTGAATGAAAAGGGAAAGTGAATTAATCCTAGAAATTGTGAACAAGATCTTAATTTTGTTTCCATTTGTTACTCAATTATCTTCCAAACCTGCCATCTTGAGGTTTACGAAAGTTTTGTCGTATTTAATTTGAATATATAATAAAATAAACAATAATTAAAAAGGAAAATTATAAAGAAGTTACTGTACAATTTTTTATTATTGTCTTATATTAATAATTTTATGGCTTGTTTACGAAGATTTGAATTGTTATATGTTATATTGATCTTTGTCTAAATGTTATTTTAGACTTAATTTCTATAAATAAACTAATGTTATAAGACCTACCAGACTGCTTAATTTCTTTAAAAAAAAGAATTAATATTCAAGCAGCAATGTTAAGTAAAGTGAAATTATTTCTTCGTTTTAATCAATTAATTAAGATTAATAATTTATAGTTATTATATTTAAGAAATAATTAGCTATAACAAGTATTGAAATATTTAATAAATTTTATGTTAAAAAATGTTGTGAGTTTTGAAATTAACAATAGCATGTGTATTTGTAAATTTTAGTATTAAAATATTGTGATAACGTAAGTATAATGACTATAATCAAGCCATCCAGTAGAAAAAGGAAATTAACAAGATGTAAGTAATTAGAAATGCTCTAAGAAGATAGAACAATAATTAATACTACAAAAGAATAAGGAAATAACTCCCATTGTTCTTATTCATAGAAATAAGGAAAAATGCCAAAGACTTAGAACAACAATGAAAACAAAATTATCTAACAAAAAATATTTGAATGAAAAATAAAAAAATTTATTTAAACATTTTGTAAAACTAATGCAAAAATTACGAAAAAAAATTAACAACTTCTTTTTGTTAAGATTATAATTTTTTTAAGTTTTTATTTTTATTTTTAAATTTTTAGAATAATTATTGAATAATATGTTTTAAATTATAACAATTTACCAAAATCTTATTTGTTATCAATTTTTACAAAATATCGTGTTCATAAATAATTCTTACAAGAAACTTAAATTTTATTCTTTTTTATTTGATTTTATTGGAAACTTTTAAAATTTTTGAAAAGAAATAAATTATTATGTTATGATTTTAATTTTTTATTATTAGTAATTTTTTAATGTGAAATTAATTTTTATTATATAATTTTATTTTAATTATTTGTTTGAGTTTTTTGGAATTGATATTCATTTAATTATCTATATAATATATCACAATAAATAATATAGTGTACATAATTAATAATTTTGATTAGTTTAGTTTAATGGTTAAAATTTAAGTTTCAACATTAAGATTCAAGGTTCAAACCCTATAATCATAAATATTTATTTTTTTCTTTTAATAAATTTGAGTTGGGCCAGGTTATAGTTTAGGCATGGTTTAGGCCCAAGTCAAAGTTAATTTGGTAAAACATCTTGCTCCTTGGGATACTAAGATAATTTATATCAAAAAGTAAAATAACAAGTTATAATGATAATGAGATAAAATATAATTTTGAAATATAGAGAAGTAAGCGGTAAAACAGCCAAAAGTCAGGGGGTAATTAGTATTTTTTTAATACATTGTCCCACTTCTTCGCAAATCCTAGTATTCCTTTTTTTTTTTTTTAATAAAAGAGGTTTACTAAATTTTTTTCCTTCAAGATCGACTCAATCATAATTTATATGAAAAATAAATAATTTTCACCAAATTTCATTTTGTAATTAAAAATTAATTTTCTATGGTCAACTCTCTCTCCATCCATTATTTTTTTTATTAATTTAAAATCTTATGAATTTGTTGAAAAATAAAAGATATATCTATTTAATTTAGGGTTTAAAAGAGAGGTTTATATTTGTTGAAAAAATAAATTATTATATTATGATATAATTAAGAGTCGATAAAAGTATTAATGAATTATATCCATAATACTTGTGGTATAAAGAGTGTTTAACATAAAATAAAATATTTGACTTTTATTTAGATATATCTCTTTATGTAATTTTAATTCAACTTAAATTATAAATAAAGTAAAAAGAATTATAAAGAAATTTGTAGCCTTTCAATTATGTTCAATTTCGATTACTATAAAAATTGATAATTTCGGTCCAATTTTGTTTATAAATTAAACCAAACGAAAGCTAAAAAAAAAAGAATTAAAAAATTATACTAATTTGAAATAAAGTTAAAATTTATACAATCAAAATTTGGTTTTTGTTGTGAAGGATGTTTATGTAAAAACACAGTTTTTATGTTAACTTAACCGAATAATTCTAATGGTAGCAGGGTTTTTGTATTTTTTTTTAATGATGACGAGGATAAATGTATGCTTTCCCTAATTAAAAGCATCACCATCCTTCTGCACATCCCCTACCTATATTAGAGTTTTCCCTTAATTCATATCCTCCCACCCTACTATTTTCATACTATTGAAACAACCTAGTTATGTGTGGACGTATGTCTTCATCTAGATTTTCAGAGAAATCTCATGATCTAGTTGTTGGTGGTATGTGGTAGGACGTCTAAGGCTTTTAAGGCTACTATGCACATGATGTGGGTTTTACATTTTCTACTTGTTGTATGTTATGTGCTCGGGTAAGTTGGAAAATAAGTGTTAGAAATAATTATCTATGGTAAAAACTATCACTCAATACATGGAATCATTCATGTCAGATCATTCATAGTCTGAAATTGCTCTCAAGAATCCTGCGGTTGGCCTTCCAAATTAATACGTTCTGTTTGAGAGCCTTTTGTTTCTCTCTGAATATTTTCTGATGATGGGATATCAAGAAAATAACATCACGTGTGATTTGGAGACCATGACCACTTTATATATAAGATAACTTTTTTATATATAATTAAAAGTGATCTATTAAGTTTACCCCATCATAAAAATAGAAATTACCCTTTAGTCTCTACACATTAAAGGCCCACATCCTATTAGATACATTAGAGCCTAACTACCCAAAACCTTAACAGATCACTTTTAATTAGGGTTCAACTTTATTTGACAGTTCACAAAACATAATTATTCACATATACTCGCAATGTTGGATTAAGGATCTAACAATCTCCCACTTGGGCTATATGTATTACCTTATAATAATGTTTTGCAAAAATAATCAAAACGAGCTCAACTTTACTGTCATAACCAAAATATATCTATAACCAATCCGATCCATCAATTATACCAACATAGGATTAAATCGATCTTTGTTACAGCTGTCGTAATTCAACCCATCAATGGTCACATATATCAATATAACTGAATGACATGGATTGTGATGTAGATGTGTAGCATAGGAATTACATGTAATATGATCTTAACATGCCTATTTTCAACTGGTCCTACTTAAACCTTAGTGAGATCAAACCATACTAAATTCATAGTGTAAATAAACCAAAATTTTATTTCTGTAGAAAATAACCTCAAAATATCTATAATTGAAAAAGTTTGTTATCATAAGAGCATCTAAAATTACAAACTCCCACTAAAACTATATATCATCAAATGACATAACACCCATACAAGCAGTGTGCTCATGAAACACTTTGGGTGGCAATCCCTTGGTAAATGGATTCGCAATCATGAAGTTTGTTCCTATGTGCTCTATAGACAACTCTCCACTTTGAACTCTTTCTTTAACAACCAGGAACTTGATATCTGTATGCTTTGACTTCATCGAGCTCCTATTGTTGTTGGAATACAGAACTACTGACTTATTGTCACAAAATAACTTGAGTGGTCTTTCAAAACCATCTACTAGCGCAGCCTCGTGACAAAATTTTGCAGCCATACTCCATGATTGGACGCCTCAAAACATGCTATGAACTCTGCTGCCATGGTAGAAGATGTTATAAGAGACTGTTTAGCACTCTTCCAAGAGATATTACCTCCAACTAGCAGAAAAACATAGCCTGACGTAGATTTCATACTATCATGGCATCCAGCAAAATCAGAGTCGGTATACCCAATGATCTGAAGCTTATCCAACCTCTGATATGTGAGCATATAGTCTTTTGTTCTTTGTAAGTACTACAAGATCCTTTTAGTTGCTTTCCAATGGTCTACTCCTAGATTGCTTAAATATCTCCCCAACATCCCAGTAACGTACGCAATATCCCAGCGCGCACAAACCTGAGCATACATCAAACTCCCTACTGCTGAGGCATAGGAAATCCTCTACATTTCCATTTTCTCAATGTCATTCTTAGGGCACTGCTTGAGACTAAACTTGTCTCCCTTAGCCACAGGGGTATCACCTAGTTTATAATCCTGCATGTTATATCTCTTGAGAACCTTTTCGATATAGCTCTTTTGTGACAATCCAAGAATACCCCGAGAGCGGTCCTGGTGTATCTGGATACCTAATACAAAAGAGGCGTCACCAAGATCTTTCATCTCAAAATTCTTAGCTAGAAATCTCTTGGTTTCGTGCAATAAGCCTATATCGTTGCTGGCAAGCAATATGTTATCGACATATAAAACTAGGAAAATATATTTGCTCCCACAGAACTTATGGCATATACAATCATCTACCAAATTCATCTTAAAACTGAACGAGATGATCACTTGATGAAATTTGAAATACCATTGTCGAGATGCTTGTTTGAGCCCATAGATGAATTTCTTAAGCTTGCAAACCATATTCTTTGGATCTCCTTACACAAAGTTTTCTGGCTGCACCATGTAAATCGTCTCATCAATGTCACCATTAAGAAACACCGTCTTTACATTCATCTGATGTAACTCAAGATTCAAATATGCCACTAATGCCATTATAATCCTAAAAGAGTTTTTCGAAGAAACCGTAGAGAAAGTCTCTTTATAGTCGATGCCTTCTTTCTGTGTAAAACCCTTTGCGACAAAATGTGCCTTATACCTCTCCACATCACCTTTTGAATTCCTCTTGGTCTTAAATATCCATTTGCAACCAATGGGTTTCGCACCTTCTGGCAATGAGACAAGATCCCACATGTCATTGTTCTTCATGGACTTAATCTCCTCATTTATGGCATCAATTCACTTTTGAGAGTTAGAACTTTCAATGACTTGACAAAAGTTGATAGGATCATCTTCTATCACTCCAATATCTACCTCATGTTCTTGGAGAAATACAATGTAATAATCTGGCAATGCACTTTTCCTCTCTCTAGTGGATCTTCTTAATGGCATAGGTTCTTGAGGTGTTAGAGCTTGTTCTTCTGGAACAATTTTTTGAATGGGAGGTTCTCCGACATTGTCTTGATTTGTGTATTGAACAAGGTTAGGAATCGAATCCTGATCAATAGCAATAACACCTATGGGAATATCAACATATTGCTCTCCAAAGACAAAGTCCCTAACGTTATCTACCCCCGCAAGCTCGACATCCTTAAAGAACCGGGCATTTCCTGACTCAAAAATCGACTTAATTCTGGGATCATAAAACTTTTACCCCCTAAATCTTTCAGAGTATCCAATGAAATAGCAGCTCACCGTCCTTGAGTCCAGTTTCTTTTCATTGGGCCTATAAGGCCTCGCCTCAACTGGACAACCCCAAACGTGCAAGTGCCTTAGACTAGGCTTCTTGCCTGTCCAAAGTTCATAAGGAGTTTTGGCAGTTGCTTTAGTTGGAACTCTGTTAAGGATATATGCTGCAGTCTTAAGTGCTTCGTCCAATAGAGATTCTGGTAAAGTAGAACAATAATCAATCAAAAAACATGCTCATGTAAGTCTTAAAAAAAATTAAATTCAAATAAGATAAATCTCATCTCAAGATACCGAACACTACGTTAATATTTTATCTTGAGACAAAATATTAACTAGTAAGTGATATTTTGATGTAGTAATCAAATACTGATAATAAGAACATATGAAAAAATAAATCTTCCTTTGGACCGATTTATTATTTATATGTAAAATCGAATAATCATCATACATTTATTACCACAAAATGTACATATAATTCTGTTAAATATTAACTTTCTTTTGGGCCAATTAATATTCACGTAAGTTATATGTACAAAATATTATGTGTAAATTCGTACACTTTAATTTATTGAACTACCTTAAATTGTTGTATATTTTTGGGCATGTATCGTACGATTCATTTCATACATTATTAATTAATCTCCATATATATTGTATTTTTGTGTATTAATTGACAATTTGAAACATAACTAAATAATGTAAAAAGACATTAAAATATGAGAACAAGAGTAAGAAAATTGATAACATATATATATATATATATATATATATATATATATATATATATTAAAAACAAATTAATGAAGACAATTCAACCTATTTTCTGCTAGAGCAAAGCTACTATGCAGAAAAACAAAATAATACATCAATTAATTCCCCTCCCACAGAAGGATGCTTATTAATTTATTCAACGCAGAATCAAGAAATCGGGATGTCAAAGGAAGCACAAACAAATAAGAATGAAGCAGAAACTGATGTAATGAATGTTAAATTTAGTACTCTTCATCAGGTTTAGGGCTTTGGTGCAAGCCCTGCCTTGAGAGCTTGAATGGTTGCAACATCAGTCTTGAAAGACTTGGCCAAGACTGTGTCATCAATCCCTGTAGTGAACAGTGTGTTGGGCAACGATACAGTTCCGGCGTTTGCACTACCGAATGCTGAAAACGCCAGAGCTGGTTTGTTGGCGTCAGGATTGTACTGGAAGTGAACAAGTCCCTTTGGGAACAAAAACATGTCGCCTGTTTGTAATGTTTGAGTGTAAAGCTTGTTGGTCGTGTCGACAAACCCAACTTGGAGACCACCGTCGACGACCAGAAGGAGTTCAGCAGAGCGAGGATGAGTGTGCGGCCGGTTAGTACTGCCGGAAGGGAATTGGAGGACTGCATAAGAAACGCTTTGCCCGTTGAGAGCCGGGAATTCGGCCATGGTTGCTTTCAAGACTTTAAAGGCTGCAGGCGGTGGTGCACCAACCAAGGCTCTCATGCCTGTGAATGTGAAGAAACTCCCATCAATCTGGGTTACGTTTGATGGGACGATGAAGTCGGAGGTGATATCGGGGTCTCCGGCGAACGCCGTTTGGAAAACGGCGAGGTAAGATAGCAGAAGGAAGAGGAGTTTTTGAGTGGAAGTACTTGAGGCCATTGCTAGTTGATATGTAGAAGATTGGATGGTAATGAGATGGTGAGTTTGCATTTGAAGAAGGGCAGTATTTATAGCTCATGGGATACGTGAAGAAATGAACTGCTGTTACGTTGTAACCCTGCAGGCCTATTGAAAGATGGATATTACGAAGTTATTCTTGTTTTGGTCGAAGCTTTTTGTTGTTATTTTAGCTAGTGAAAATGTGATGAATATTTGTTCCTTAAGTGTTTGTATTTTAATTAGGTTTCATTTTGATTTAATTTTTCCTCTGTCTTTATTGTCTCTACATTAAGTAAATTGAAGAAAGAATAGAGTGTCACATACTGTTAATTTCAAGTGACGTCAGAGTTAATTAAAGTCATTCATTCTTGCTGTGCATTATTGAATTTTATTGACATTGAACTGATCAAAAAATCAATTATACATACTTTTGTGCCGTTCCACATGCAGTTCAATCAGACTTTTGTACCTAAATTGTGAGTCTAATTAGAGTTACGTATTACAAATAAATCACGGTTTCGTATTTGTTAAAACTTTCTTTCTCAATGTACGCATTACAAATAATTTTGCCTGGTAAAAAGAAATGGCTTCAAATTTCACTGGAGAATGATATATTCCTTCAACAAATTTATTTTACTATCTTTTGGTTAATTACTGTGGTATAGAAGTATGAAATATTATTGAAAAAATAAATAAGTTCCGTTAAACATTGACATTACTAAAACCCGAAATTAGTTTTTCGGAACTCTAGGAAATGGCCAAAAAGTGTATGTATAGCTGTTTTACAGTTCCGGCCGCCGTAGGCATTGGCCCGCCGCACACCTAATTCAGCTACTATGTACGTGTTTGTGGCCTTGGTTGCACTCACAAAATCTAATTCTTTAGAACATAATAAGTCAAGATGGTTGGTGGAGAGGGCATCGTCCAATGCGAACGGCAGCATGGCACTTTGCTGCTTAAATTTGCCGTTGTTGTCGATGGTGTTTCAGTACTATTCCAGCCGGATCACTGTTCTTTTGGCATTTTCTATTACATTGTGTCCAACTGTTAAGTGTTGTCTCTCGTTATAATCACCATTCCATGTTTCCCATAATTAATCAATTAATTAACTTGTACGTGCATATATAATTTGACTAACATGCTTTCAAACGGCCGGCTACTCATAAGATAATAGGGCAAATTCCCTATTCTCCCTAAGGTTTCTGGAAATGCCCCATTAACTTCCGAAGTTTAAAACTTTACCTATTAAGTCCATCTATTATCTAAGATAACAAAAAAAATTTACTTTTATCAAAGTAATCCTGGATGAAAAACTTATTTTTATTTTGTTATATATCATTATTTTTAATTGACGATTAAATGATTCAAAAGCTTTAATAACAAAAATAACTGTTACAATTTGCTATGTCGGGTGTCGTGCCAGTCGACTGGTTATTATCACTGACAACTGTCATCCGTTGACACGGAAGTGTTCGAACATCAAAGCCAAGATTTAGGTGCTAGTAAGTTTAAGACACTTACCCTAATTTTTGAAACTGTGAAGATATTGTCAGAGAGGTAAATTCAAGAATTTATTTGTATTCACTGAGGCATTATCTCTAACCTAGTTAGTACCATTGGAAAGATAAAAATGTTAACTTTTCAACACGTTTTACGGTTTTGAATTTAGATTCCTATAGAATAAGTTATGGTCAATTGATTAAAGTATACTCATTGCCAAAATCAATCCAACCTGCATGACTTTTGGGGAATTCTAACACAAATTTAAAGCACTAATTGAAGGTTGCCTCTTTTTTCAAAGTCTAGCATGATATTTCTGAGGTATTTTTAAAAATTTAAATTTTTGTTTCTTAATTCAAAATTTTGTCTTAATTGTTCTCTTTGTTTTTCAAAAGTTGTAACCTATTTTCAATGTCTTAGTTGTATTGTTGTTCTTTTTTCAAGGATTTGTATTTATTTTCAATAATTGTATACTTACTTATGCTTGGAGGGTTATTCCAAGATGAGACTATATAAATTCTTAAGATTGTAATGCAAAGACAAGTTATTTGAATTGAGTTTAATTCAAATTTGTATTCTATTATCTTTGTATCTCTTGGAGGACCTCCATTGAGTGGTGAGTTATCTTCTATCAAGTTCTACAACCTTTATTTAGCAACCTTAGGGTGGTGTTTCTGTAACCCTTTGGTTGTTATCCTTGGGAAAGGAGCATACCTATCCCTTTATTTAGTAAACCCCTATTTTTCGGCATCAATTTTGGTATCAGAGCTTGAAGATCTTTGCAACCTGTGAAGTTATGGCAACCCGTTGTCGCCAAAAACAATATGAGGAAGGTTCTTTAAACACACAAATCGATCCTTGTGAGGCTTTAATGGCAAAATTGTCGAAGCAAATCCAGTAACTTCAGCAATGACTAGAGGCCATTGAAAATTAAGAAAGAAATCAGCAACATATAGAACTTGTCCATGAAGCTCTTAGTGAAGAAGAAGAGGGCTTGAATATTTTTCACCATGCCTAAGTCGTTTGTCAAGTGGCAACAGTACTCCCTCACACCTAAGTGAGTTACGAAACTTTCAATATGAAATTTGATATTCCAGATTTTGAAGGAAGGATACAACCGAAAGAGTTTATTGATTGCTTCTACACCATTGAAGGAATCTTTAAGTTCAAGGATGTTCCTGAGCATATGAAGGTAAAGCTTGTAGCCATCAAGTTGAAGATACATGCATCCTTATGGTGGAAAAATCTCAAGAGACAAAGAGCACATAAAGGAAGAAGTAAAATTGTCACTTGGAAAAAAATGAAGAGGGAACTCAAACGAAATACTAACCGAAAAATTACCGGCAATGTATTTTCTTGAAGTTTCACAATTTCAAGCAAAAAGATTTTTTCGTAGAAGAATATAATGCTGAATTTGATCACCTTATATTGAAGTGTGATATTGTCGACCCATAAGAACAAACAATAGCTCGTTATTTAGGAGGCTTAAGACCAGAAATTGAAAATGTAGTGTAACTATAACCTTATTAGAGTTACAATGATGTGTGTAAGTCGGCTTTAAAAGTTGAGAAGCAACTAAAAGAGGTACACAGCACAAATCTGTATTTTTTAGTAAGAGATGGTTATTCTATCAATCGTTCCAAGCAAACAACTTCTTCAAGCTCCAAGCCTAATGCAACAACAATATCAACTCCCAATGAGACAACAAAGGAAGCAAAAATAAGCAGCCGTTAGCCTCATCTAATACCAACACTCGTAGATGCTTTAAATGTCAAGGAATTGGGCATATTACTTCAAATTATCCAAATCATAGGATTATAACCCTTATTGAAGAAAGAGAAAAAGACGATGAATCTGATATAGAGGCTAAAGAGGAAGGCTACTCAAAAGAGAAAGAGAAAGTAACTTATGGTAATCAAGGCGAATCTCTCATTGCTTGAAGGGTTTTAAATGCTAGCCATAATATAGATGGCGATGACTGACTGAGGAAAAACATTTTCCATAGAAGATGCACATCTCATAGTAAGGTGTGTGATGTTATCATTAATAGTGGCAACTTTGAAAATGTTATTTCTATTGAGATGGTCGATAAATTAAAGCTCAAAACGAAGGCACATCCAGATCCTTACAACCTATCTTGGCTGCAAAAAAGAAGTGAAATTAAGGTAAACAAACGTTGCCGTGTTTCATTTTCTATTAGAAAAAAGTATCAAGATGAAATTTGGTGTGATGTTATTTCAATTGATGCTTGTCATTTAATTCTTAGGCGTCCTTGGCAATATGATAGAAAGGCTATGCATGATGGTTTTAAAAACACTTACTCTTTTAAAAAAGATGGTTTTAAAAATACTTACTCTTTTAAAAAAGATGGTTTTAAAAACACTTACTCGTTGCCGTGTTTCATTTTCTATTGGAAAAAAGTATCAAGATGAAAGGTGTTACTAAACCTGTCAAAAGGAAGGGAAACATTTTTCTTACTTTTTTTAGGTGTGAAAATGAGGCAAAGGAAAGTGGCAACATTTGTGTTCTTCTTGTTTTGGAAGAAAATACAGAGAGTTTAGAACGTCCATTATTGATGAAAGGTCTACTTCGAGAATTTAAAGATATAATCCCAAATGAAGTACCACCATTTTTTGTTCCTGCCCTTTTGGTGCTTAAATCTGATGGTTATTGGCGTATATGTATTCATCAACTTATCATTGTAGCTATTCATCTTCTTTCGAGCTCATTTTATAGGCTGCTTTGTTGGGTAGAATAGCTCTTGGAACAAGATTAATGCAACGCTAAATGAGACCAAGAGATGAATGGAAGATAGCCTTCAAAACTCGTGATGGACTTTATGAATATATGGTTATGCCTTTTGGTCTTTCTAATGCTCCTAGTACTTTTATGCGCCTTATGAATCATATTTTTAAGCCTTTCATTGGAAATTTGTTGCCGTATATTTTGATGATATTTGTGTGCATAGCAAGGATGAGAAAAAACACTTGCAGCATCTTCACATGGTTTTCAGCACATTGCGAGAGCAAATATTGTATGCAAATTTGAAGAAATACAGCTTCTTTACTAATAGCCTAATCTTCGTAGGCTATGTGGTGTCTAGCAAAGAAATTTAGATGGATCCAAACAAGGTAGAAGCTATTTTATCTTTGCCAATACCTTCAACACTTCATGACACTTGAAGCTTCCATGAATTAGCGTCATTTTACCAGCGATTCATCAAAGGTTTCAGCACCATTGTTGCTCCTATCACTGAATGCTTGAAAGCTGATTCATTCAAATGGACAAGTGAAACACAAAAGAGCTTTGAACTCCTAAAGAAAAAGGTAACTAAAGCTCTTATACTTGCACTTCCAGATTTCAATAAAAATTTTCAACTTGAATGTGATGCTTCTAATGTTGAATTGGAACTGTTCTAAGTCAGAAAGGCAGACCCATTGCTTTCTTTAGTAAGAAGATGAATGATGCAAAGTAGAGATACTTAACTTATGACAAGGAGTTCTATGCCATTTGTAGAGCTTTGAAACATTGGAATTAGTACCTCTTACCACAACTATTTGTTCTATATTCTAATCATGAACTTTGAAATTCATCAATAGCTAGCAAAGACTCAATAGAAGGCATGCCAAATAGGTAGAGTTCTTCAATCATTCAACTTCTCCATCAAACAAAAACCTGGTTCACAAAATGTAGTAGCTGATGCATTGAGTCGAAAACACATCTTGTTAACAACCATGAATGTAGAAGTAATTAGTTTTGAAGTTGTGAAAGATCTTTATCTGGATGATGCTGACTTCAGAAAGATTTGGTCTGAATGTGCAAATGGTCCTTATAACCATTTCTTGATTTATGATGGTTACCTTTTTATGCATAATTGTTTATGCATTCCAAGGTGTTTTTTTAGGTAATCTATCACTCAAAAAGCTCATGATAGTAACCTAGGGGAATATTTTGGGAGAGAAAAGACATTCGCTTTGGTTGAAGAAAGATTCTATTCGCTTAAGATACAAAGGGATGTCATCTTACTAAAAGCCATGAGCAAAATTCCGGTTTCTATGTGCCCCTTTCTATTCCTACAAGCCCTTGGGAAGACGTTAGCATGGATTTTGTTGTGGGATTGCCTATAACGCAAAGAAATAAAAATTTTCTTATAGTGGTGGTGGATAGGTTTTCTAAACTGGCCTATTTTATTCAATGCAAAAAAACAACGGATGCTTCTAATGTGGCTGATTTGTATTTCAAAGAGGTAGTGAAGCTACATGGTATTCCAAAAACAATCATTTCAGATCGAGATTCCAAGTTTTTGAGTCACTTTTGGCAATCGCTATAGAGAAAACTTGGCACTGGTCTTAATTATAGCTCTTCTCATCATCCTTAAACCGATGGTCGAACAAAAGTCATAAATCGGAGATTGGAAAATCTATTACGAAGTTATATTGGCAAGAATATCCAACAATGGGATGTTATCTTACCTCAAATTAAATTTGCTTATAATCGATCGATTAGTTAATCTACTGCTAAAGTCCTTTTGAGATTGTTTACGACAAAAATCCTATTAGTTTGATGGATTTAGCTCTTCTTCCAACTCATCAACATTTTAGCAAAGATGTTGAAGAAAGAGCTAAGAGTATCAAAAGGCTTCATGAGCAAGTTCGTGACAGAATTCTAAAACAAAATGAGAAGTACCGACTTACTATAAACAAGCATCGCAAGCATGTTGAGGTTAAAAAAGGAGATTTGGTTTAGGTACATCTAAGAAAAGTGTGTTTTTCACCTGGAAAATATGCTAAGCTCAAACCTAAAGCTGATGGTCCTTTCAAGGTATTGCAAAAAATTGGAGACAATGTTTACAAGATTTAGTTGCTGGAAAGTTATGGCGTTTCATCTACATTTAATGTTTATGATTTGTCTTCCTACCAAGACCATCATAACAATATAGACTCAAGGTTGAGTTTTTTCCAACCATGGGAGATTGACACGGAAGTGTCTGAACATCAAAGCCAAGATTCAGGTGCTAGTAAGTTTAAGATACTTACCCTAATTTTTGAAACTGTGAAGATACTATCAGAGAGGTAAATTCAAGAATTTATGTGTATTCACTGAGGCATCATCTCTAACCATAGTTGGTAACCTTGGAAAGGCAAAGATGTTAACTTTTCAACACATTTTACGGTTTTGAATTTAGATTCTTCTAGAATAAGTTATGGTCAATTGATTAAAGTATACTCATTGCCAAAGTCAATCCAACCTGCACGACTTTTGGGGAATTCTAGCACAAATTCAAGCACTAATTGAAGGTTGCCTCTTTTTTCAAAGTCTAACATGATATTTCTTAGGTATTTTTGAAAATTTAAATTTTTGTTTCTTAATTCAAAATTTTGTCTTAATTATGCTTTTTGTTTTTCAAAAGTTGTAACCTATTTTCAATGTCTTAGTTGTATTGTTGTTCTTTTTTCAAGGATTTGTATTTATTTTCAATAATTGTATACTTACTTATGCTTGGAGGGTTATTCCAAGATGAGACTATATAAATTCTTAAGATTGTAATGCAAAGACAAGTTATTTGAGTTTAGTTTAATACAAGTTTGTATTCTATTAACTTTGTATCTCTTAGAGGATCTACATTGAGTGGTGAGGTATCTTCTATCAAGTTCTGCAACATTTATTTAGTAACTTTAAGTTGGTGTTTTTGTAACCCTTTGGCTGTTATCCTTAGGAAGAGAGCTTACCTATCCTTTTATTTAGTGAACACCTAAATTCATCACACAAACCCCTATTTCCCGCATCATCTGTTTGAATTTTTGTGAACATTATTAAAATTCTCTTTGAATACTCTATATAACGGTACCACTATCATCATCGTTTGACCAACCGTTCGTCATAGATATGAAGTTAAATATTTGGTATTTCAATTATTTTACTTCAGATCTATGGCGAACAGTGTGCCACACGGTAATAATAATATTACCATTGTATAAAACATTCAAAGAAAATTATAATGACGGTCATGAAAACCAAAATGGTTGATGGTCGGTGATGTTAACAGGCCAACTAATAGCGATTGATATGGCAAATTGTGGCAATTACTTTTGTTAATAACACTTTTGAATTATTTAATTATTACTTCAAAGTAATAATATGTAATAAAATAATTATATAACTAAAATTTTATAGTACAATCACACATCAAACATAGTCTTGTATTAAATTTTATCTAATACAATCTATTATAATCGAGTTCAATTTGTTATAATTCAATACATTCTAGTACCTCTTGCCAACTGCACCTAAATGTACAAAACTCAAATCTTATTTCTCTCTATTCTCTTGCTGTCCAAAATAGGTATTTATTGTTAGTTTAATGATTTGTTTATTTATTATTTATTATTTATTATTTTGTTAATTTAATGATTTATTATTTATTTATTATTTTGTTAATGTAATGATTTATTATTCTATTATTTTTATTATTTATTGTTAATGTTATGAATTTGTTATTTATTATTTCGTTAATTTAATGATTTAAAATAGATTTTTGACTGTATGGTGTGATGGGGCAAACATTAACTGTAGGCAATTGATAAGGGAGAGAGTGTGGTGTGGTGCTTAATTATCTTTTTATCCCTAAAAAATAAAATTTACCATTATTTTAGTTAACGGATAAATTTTTAAAATTTGGTAGGGTAAAAGGGTATTTCCAAAAACCTTAATAAGGAATTTGCCCTAAGATAATAATAAATATCATAACTTATCATTTGAATACATACTTAAACCCTTATTTTCAAATTTCAAAATGAAGATTTTAAGTCAAGTAAAATTTAATATTGTATCAAAATAAGTTTGATCTTTTCACAAAATCACAGTTTTTTATTTAAGTTTTTGTAAATATTAGGAAAAGCAATCATTTGGTTCGAAGCCCTTACCTTCTCAGAATAACTTATTTAGTTTTGTAGATGATTTCACAAGATACACTTGGATATTCCCTCTAAAATTGAAATCTTAGGCATTAGCAACCTTTATTCAGTTCAAATTTTAGGTTGAGAAACAATTTGAGCATGTCATCAAGATTTTACAATCTGATAGTGGTGGGGAATTTCAATCCTTTATTCCTTTCTTAAGACAACAAGGTATACTTTTTAGACATTCTTGTCCACATACACATCATCAAAATGGTGTTGTAGAGAGAAAACATAGACACATTGTTGAAGTAGGGCTTACCTTACTTGCACAAGCATCTTTACCCTTACAATTCTGGTGGGACTCATTCTATACAACTATGTATCTAATAAATAGGCTTCCAACTATTGTTCTTAATAATCTAACACCTTATGAGAAACTACACAAACAAAGGTCTGATTATTCTCTTCTTAAGGTGTTTGGATATGCCTGTTTTCCTTACCTGAGATGTTATACTAGAAATAAACTCAACTTTCATACCACTAAGTGTGTATTTCTAGGTTACAGTCCTTTGCAGAAAGGTTATAAATGTCTTCATCCTTCGAGTATAGTGTACATAGCTTCACATGTTATTTTTTATGAGCTCTCTTTTCCTTACTCTTCCTTTGTCAATCATTCATCTTCTACACCAACTCAGTTGGTTTCCTCTAGCATTCCTTTGGTATCTAGTTCTCCTTCACCTGATTCTACATTTTACAACAATAGTGGTGTTCCTTCTATCTCGCCAGCTCATAGCAATGATGCACTTACTTTCTCATAACAAGATGGTTTATATTCTACATCTATTAGTTCTACTTATCAGAAAGGTACAGTTACAGCCAACAACATTGTGCAGAATACTCATCATATGGTTACTAGATCTAAAAATGGAATTTTCAAACCACAGGTGTTTTTAAATGTTCATGAATTAGTCAAAACAAAACCTGGTTCAGTTACAATGGCTTTAATGCATCCTAAATAGAAGTTGGCAATGAAAGATAAGTTTGATGCTCTCTCAAGAAATAAAACTTGGGATTTGGTTCCTTATTCCTCTGCTTACAAACTGGTGGGCAATAAATGGGTGTTCAGAATCAAGTATAACTCTTATGAAACTATCTCCAAGTATAAGGCTAGACTTGTAGCAAAAGGTTTCCATCAATCTCCTGGGGTTGATTATTTTGATACTTTTAGTCTGGTGGTTAAGGCATCAACAGTAAGAATTGTGCTTATCCTTGCTGTTATGTTTCACTGGTCTATTAGGGAAATTGACATTCATAATGCCTTTTTGAATGGAGAACTTTCAGAAGCTATCTATATGCCACAACCTGAGGGCTTTGTTCATGCTGATTTTCCTCATCATGTATGCAAGCTTAATAAGGCTCTATATAGCCTTAAACAAGCTCCAAGGGCCTGGTATGACAAACTCAAATCCACTCTTCCTCGATGGGGTTTCCAGAATTCTAAGGCTGATTCTTCACTTTTTATCCTTTACTCTTCCCCTTCCTTACTTCTAGTTTTAATCTATGTCAATGATATTCTAGTTACAGGACCTGACTTGCAGCAAACAATGGATTTCATTGACAAACTAAATGATACATTTGTTCTTAAAGACTTGGGTGTTTTGAATTTTTTTTCTTAGAATTGAGGTTACTTCAACTGATTCTGGTTTACATCTTTCACAAGCTAAATACATCAAAGATCTGTTGCTTCGAGCTAATATGTCAACATATAAGGGTTGTGATACTCCTATGGCATCAAGTCAAAAGCTATCAAAATCTGGTGGAGATTGTTTTCCTGGTGTTTCTTTCTATCGAAGCATTATACGAGGTTTACAATATGTTACTCTAACCAGACCTGAGATTGCCTTTGCAGTAAATAAATTGAGTCAGTACCTATCTTCTCCAACCTCTCTACATTGGCAAGCTTATAAAAGATTACTTAGATATCTACAAGCAACTCCAACTCATGGCTTACAGTTTTCTCGATCTGACAAACTTGAGCTGACAACCTTTACTGATGCTGATTGAGGTTGTGATCTAGATGATCGCAAATCAGTTGGGGCATATTGTGTTTATGTTGGTGGTAACTTGGTTTCTTGGTCCTCCAAAAAACAACAAGGTATTACTCGATCTAGTATCGAGTCTAAGTATAGGGCCCTGGCTTCTACAACTTCAGAACTTATTTGGATTAAATATCTCCTTAGTGAATTTCATTTTCAGCTGCCATACCATCCTATTCTCTAGTGTGATAACCAAAGTGTTGCTTCTCTTGCTTCAAATCCTATCTTTCATGCTAGAACCAAACACATCAAGCTTGATGTGCAGTTCATTCGTGATCAAGTCTTAAGCAAGCAAATGCAGGTTCGATATATTCCTAGTGCTAAGCAAATAGCTAATGTCCTTACCAAGGCACTTCCTTATAAAAAAATTTGCTATCTTCGTCGCAAGCTCAATGTTCTTCCTCGACCTTGAGCTTCATGAGGGATGAGAAGATGTTTAGGTGCCAAGCTGTAAGTTAGTTATTCAGGTGCCAAGTTGAGAAACTGAAAATTAGTTTGCTGAGCTAAAGCCAGCTGAGATATTTTTAGAATTAGTTTTGTTATTAAGTTCTAATTACGTGTAACTTTTCAGTTGGTTATTCTATGAGTTGGTTGTAAAAGGTTTAGTCTTAAATCTGTATATGTGTAGCATAATATACAGATATTTAAACAATAAGAAAAACGACTTTCAACAGATTTCTAACTCCTCTGTAATTTCTTTTGCTTTTCTCTGTATCCAAACACTCCAATTCAAGATCTTCACAAAAAAACCGGGATGTAAGGAAGCACAAAGAACTCAATTAGAAGTAAGAATAAAGTAGAAACTGAAGTAATGCATGATAAATTTCGTATCAGGTTCAGGGCTTCGGTGCAAGCTCTGCCTTTAGAGCTTGAATAGTAGCAACATCAGTCTTGAAAGACTTGGCCAAGACAGTGTCATCAATCCCTGTGGTGAACAATGTGTTGGGCAGCGATACAGTCCCGACATTTGCACTACCGAATGCTAAAAAGGCTAGAGCCGGATTCTGCATGTCAAGATTGTACTGGAAGTGAAAAAGTTCCTTTGGGAATACAAACATGTCGCCTGTTTGTAATGTTTGAGTGCAAAGCTTATTAGCTATGTCAACAAACCCAACTTGGAGGCTACCGTCGATGACCAAAAGGAGTTCAGCAAAGCGAGGATGAGTGTACGGCAAATTAGTACTGCTGGAAGGGAATTGGAGGAAGACATAAGAAACGCTTTGCCCGTTGAGAGCCAGGAATTCAACCATGCTTGCTTTTAAGACCTTAAAGGCTGCAGGCAGTGGTGCACCAACCAAGGAGCGCATGCCTATTGTTAGATATATTAAATATTATCATCATCATCCTTGCAAACACACATCATTGCTTGGACATTATCCATTTCCATGCTTTATATTCTTTACATTATTTATTTTATCTTGTAATTATTTTGTCTATTTCTTTTTCTTTTTGTAACACTATATAAATAAGTCTTGTACACTATTCAATATCAAGAAATAAGAAATAAGATTTATTTCTTCACCATTTCAATTTCTTAATATGGTATCAAAGTTTTTTTTCCGATACTGAACCCTTCTTGCATGTGCTAGTTTCCCTTCCGGCACGTGCACCAACCATGGTGCATGCACTGTTGCCATTCTGCTTATTTGCCTTTGTGCTTAAATTACTTTGTTCTTTATCAAAAAATTTTAACATCCCTTGCTTTATTTTCTTTTCATTTCTGATTCTTCTCCAGTCGATCCAGGCTCCATTTTCATCACCGTTAATAACTAGTCAGGTCTACCAATTACAGCCACCATAAGCAGCCAATCACCACTGCACTGCCACTTTCACTTCCACTACAATTCTCTGTCAATCCGCTGCCACAATCTCTTCCGCTAGTACCAGGAGATTTAACAACCGCCGCCTATCAATCCATGACATTTGTTTCTCCTCTTTTGTGATACTTTAATACCAATGAAGACCACATCCGTTGGCCGTTTTCTTGTCTCCAATCTAGCCAAATTCTGGTGTTCGTTTGTCGCACTGCCAACATCATCTCAATAACCTCTCGTTGGTCGTCCTAACGATTCGGTCATTTTTTTGAAGATTTAAGTGTTACCATCGGCATCATTCAATTTGGCCTCTGTTTCCAACCGCCTGCCCTTTGATCTCTATTTCTGGCCGCCTACCCTTTTGTCTCTGTTTTCGGCCATTTGTTCTCTCCGGCTATTCTTCCGACGAGTTGAATTGCTCCTCCTCTTCTTCGTCAATGAAGCTTTCTCCAAATCGCAACGACAACATCCATATCAGGTTTATTTCAATTTTTTTGTGTAATTTATTTCAAGGCCTATCATTTATCATTTGAGTCCTTGCATTTGTCAGTCAACACTTCTGACATTTTGTCCCATGTGTTGATGCGTAAAAATATCAACCCAGGTGAGGTAGTATGCCTTGCTGATCTAGTATCCGAGCTAAAAATGGATGCCCAGTCAACAGTCTAAGCTCAGTAATCCGCACCCGACTTAGTCTCGTCCTAACTCCGAAGGCTCCCAAACTGACCTTTCATGCCTCGCTGATCCCAGGCCAACTTGTCTCAAACCTTCCTGACCTCATCGATCTTTCTGATCTCGTCATCTCAGCTGACCTCAGACCCGACCTTGGTGAAGATACCTACAGCAGAGAACACGATCAAAAAGGGGGCGCCGGAGGTTTTTCGGCGAGCCCACTCCGACGCTCAAGTCAGTACCTTAAGGGGGTGATGTTATGACTTAATTTTAATAGCTTGAAATAGCTAATGGGTGAAGGATTTATGTAACTAGGAGCTAGTTGACCAAGTAACACACAAAACACATGGAGAAAATGGATAAGTGTGGTCTTTTTAAAAGCTAAAGCAGTAAGCAAGCTTCAAGGCACAACCTTCAATGGATTTTTAAGGTTGTCTCTTTGTTTCTTAGAGAGAAGAATATGAAGTGACTTGTGCTTGTAGTGAGAGAATGATAGAAATGAGTTAAAACTTAAAGAAGACCTATGTTACCTTGAGATAAATGTCTTTAAATACTACACCTTTGTTTAAACAATGTTGCCCTAATTCCTCTTTTGTTTTCTCTTGAGATAAATGAGCTAAGGTTTCAAATGTAGAAATGAGTTAAAACTTGGTTAAACAATGTTGCCCTAATTCCTCCTTTGTTTTCTCTTCCCATATTTGAAACCTTAGCTTGGAGTCAAGACTAGAGACACTTAGTGAGTAAGGATTGGTCCCTTGGTGAGCAGGGATTGGTCCTTAAGACCTTATCTAAGATCACATGCCACATGGCATGATTTAATTCGAGTAAGGGATTACGTTATCCCTTGCGTACAAGTGGCGAGTGCTCATTCGCCTCTACTTGTGGTCTCCTAAAGGCTGACCACGTCAGGTAGAGCCCCTTTTTTCAGCTACCAAGGGGCTACACTGTCTCCTTGGTCAGGTTTTCATTTTGGGCGATTTCAGGTAGTTCCCCCAAGGTGACCTAGGAACATAGGACACCTTTTTCACACTTTTGAGGAGACCGAATCCCTTTGCTTTTGGGGCTATTCCAGAGTGAGGTCCACTCTTTTGGCCTTCTTTATGTGGACTATTGGTTATAAGCCACGTGGCACCCTTCATGTGAACACCCTTTACACTACTTGAGGTCGGATCCTGCCTCAGCTGGAATCCGAGGTGAGGTGGGTTTCAGTATCAATGGATCATCCCATAGGTGCCGACTAGAACGTCGTGGGCTTACGTACCGCCATGTGTCTAGCCTATTTTTACCCTACAACACCATGCATTTTAGTTTGTTTGTCATTTAAGTCTGCCAGCATACATTTTAGATTATCATCCTTTAACTCCTAATGAATTACAATTGTGTTAGCATATTACTCTTTGCTCAATTTGACCCCCTTATTCTCTTAGGCTCCTTCACGAGTCACTTGGTTTTCTCTTCGACTCCTTCGCGAGTCTCTTAAAGCTCTTAGGCTCCTTTACGAGTCTCTTGATCTTGGTTCTCTTAAACTCCTTGTGAGTCTCCTAAATTTTCTAGGTTTCTTCGGGAGTCTCTTTTCACCAGTTCTTTTGGAGTCTTTTGGTTCTTTTTAGACTCCTTTACGAGTATTCTGATTTTTGCTTATGCTTTTGTCTAAATTCTTTGTGAGTCTCTTGATTATTTATTTTCTGTTTCTTATTTAATTGCTTTGGACTTTTTTTAGTTTATAAACTCAAGTTTGCTTGGCCAACTTGAGTTTGAGGGAGAGTGTTAGATATACTAAATATTATCATCATCATCCTTGCATACACACATTATTGCTTGGACATTTTTCATTTCCATGCTTTATATCCTTTACATTATTTATTTTTTCTTGTAATCATTTTGTCTATTTCCTTTTCCTTTTGCAACACTATATAAACAAGTATTGTACACCATTCAAAATCAAGAAATAAGAAATAAGATTTATTTCTTCACCATTTCAATTTCGTAATACCTGTGAATGTGAAGAAATTCCCATCAATCTGAGTTACATTTGATGGGATGATGAAGTCGGAGGTGATGTCGGGGTCTCCGGCGAACGCTGTTTGGATAAGGGCGAGGGAAGATAGCAGAAGGAAGTAGAGTCTTTGAGTGGAAGTACTTGAGGACATTGCTAGTTGATATGTAAGTAGAAGATTGGATGGTAATGAGATGGTGGGTTTGGGTTTGAAGGAGGGCAGTATTTATAGAGAATGGAATATGTAAAGAAATGAACTGCTGCTACGTTGTAACCCTGCAGGCCTATTGAAAGATGGATGTTACGAAGCTGTTCTTGTTTTGGTCGAAGGCTTTTGGTGCATTATTTTAGCTAGCAAAAATGTGATGAATATCAGAAATATTTGTTCCTTAAATGTTGGTTTTAATTGGGTTTCTATTTTGATTTAATTTTTCCCTAGTTTTTATTGTCTGCAAAGCAAATAGAAGAAAATAGAGTATAGCATCCTGTTAATTTCAAGTGACGTCAGAGTTATTAAAGTCATTCATGCTTGCCCTGCATTATTAATTTTTATCGATTAATCTAATCAAAATATCATTAAATTTAGTTTTTATACAACTATTATTACATGCAATATTAAATTAATTATACATATTTTTATATCGGTCTATATATAATTTTAGTCAAATTTTTGTGTTTAAAATGTGAGTCTAATTAGAGTTGCCTCTAATTTCGTATTTATAAAAAATTTCTTCTCTCAATGCCTTCAATTTCGCTGGAGAAAGATGCATTCGTTCTACAAATCTATTTTAATAGTTTTTTTCATTAATTACTGTTGTATAAAGTATCAAATATCAATGAAAAATGAATAAGATTCATTAAACCTTGAGATTACTTAACATTTTCAGTATTACTTTTAAAGCGCAGTAAAGCACCACAATCCCGATAAAACCCGAAATTAGTTTCGCAGAACGCTAGGAAATGGCCAAAAAGTGTACGTATAGATGTTTTACAGTTCCGGCCGCGGTACGTATTGACCCGCCACACACCTAATTCAGCCACTATGTACATGTTTGTGGCCTTGGTTACACTTACAGAATCCAATTCTTTAGAACATAACAAGTCAAGATGGTTGGTGGAGAGGGTATAGTTCAATGCGAACGGCAGCATGGCATTTTGCTGCTTCAATTTGCCGTTGTTGCTGTTGGTGTTTACAGTACTATTCCAGCCGGATCACTGTTCTTTTGGCATTTTCTGTCATTATCATCAATCCATGGTTTCCCATAATTAATTAATTAATTGACTTGAAGATTTAATTTAATATTGAATTTTGCAGTACGTGGATATATAATTGACAAACATGCTTTCAAACGGCCGGCTACTCATAAGATAATAATAAATAATTATATCATAACCCATCATTTAAATACCATATTTAAAGCCTTATTTTCAAATTTCAAAATCTTTTAATCTGGTACTTTTATAAAGCTCACCATTTTGCTTTATTCATTCCATTGCCAATGTATTCAGAGATTTCATTCAGCAAATGATAGTGTGTCGTTGGCCAGCTAGTTGGCTTTGAGCGGACCAAAATCCCGTTTCACTTCTCAAACATTTTATCAAACATCTTAACTCCATCTCATTTCAGCTGATCAACCGTTGCCAATGTCGTCGCTTCCACTGCACGTACTTCAGGTGCTTGTCGAAGCCATTTTATTCCTTAATCAACAGCCCTGAATTCATACACTCCATCTGAATTGCTCCATCGAAACCAACTCAAATCTCAGCCTTGTTTACGCCAAATCCATTCATAATCAGCTCACACTCTTGGACCGTAGAATCTTCTCCACAAGCTTGAATTCCCTGGGTAATTCTTTACAACTCGATCACCCTTTAATAATTCAAAAGTAGACGTCATTGGATCTTTCAATGGATTAATTGCTCTGAAAGATTTTAAGGTTGATGGAACCCACCAACCTAGAAACAGCATATATTACCCAAGTTTTGGAGTAATGATTTTAAACTCGTTATTATGTTGTTAATGGGTTCGGTTAAGACGTTGCTGGTGATGACTACAAGTTTGTAAGAATTATACTATTCAGTAGAGATAGTATCTGCTACACCGAAGTTACCATCTATACTTTGAGAACTAATTCTTCGAAGCAGATTAAAGAATTTTCATATGATTTACACCGCTATCGCAATAGAACTCTTGCTGCCCTGCTTCGCATTTGTTGTTAGGAGAAGCTCTTGGAGCATCCAAGGAGGAGTTGATCATTTCATTTGATTTAAAGAGTGATGAATTCTACCATGAGTCATAGACATGCTTTAGATGATGATTTACTGTATAATGTGTATATTAGGAAGTTGCAAGTATGTGGAAGCCTTGGCTTATACAAAGAGTGGTGATAAAGTTGTAGTTGATACTTTATTATCTGAAGAAAACGAACATGATGAACGACAACTTTACTGGTACGATGTAGAAAATCAGAACTAGAATAGCATGGAGATTAATTAATGGTGTGCCAGCAGGTTCTCACAATACAATTATTTGTTTGTATAGGGATGTTTCACTTCATGCTTATACAGGAATGACTGTTCAAAACAGAGTAGCAGGAGGAAGTATCAGCAGTTAGAAGAGGCAATATGAACCAGTGCAGTGCAGCGTAACCAATGATTTCCTATGCATTTATTACTAGCATTAAAGTGTTTTCTCAATTGGTTTCATTAACATACAAGAGAAGAATTATAATAGATAGGATCAAGAAACAAAATGAAAATCAAATTTGTGATAATTCCTTGATATTGTTGAATCAAATGCACATACAAAAAGACATGGTATGAATGGCTTGGTTAGTAGTTGAGTTGAGCAAAGGGGAAAAGGATGGTGATTAACACCTGAAAGGTTTAATGACTATACACTTTCTGTAGCACACATCAAGATTCTGCTTTTTGATGGCCAGAATTTGTTCTATTGTCTCTTTGATTCATAG
The DNA here is from genome assembly GCA_028052125.1 of Melia azedarach. Taxonomy (NCBI): domain Eukaryota; kingdom Viridiplantae; phylum Streptophyta; class Magnoliopsida; order Sapindales; family Meliaceae; genus Melia; species Melia azedarach. The sequence goes on from CM051395.1 coordinate 7,699,790, forward strand.
AATAATTTACTAGATAGAATAGGAAGCTCTTACTTGCAAATATATATGTTTGTGAAAGCGCTTTTGAAGGGGGTTTTACTCTTGTAATTGACTAAACGAAGAAGTGCTTTCAGTCTACTTGTCTCCTTATATTGCTGTGTGAATGGACGAATTCATTAATTTTCTTTTCTAAATAAATGAAGCATTTCAATCTTTATAACAAGTTTATTTATAGCAATTAGGTATTAAAAATTTTGAAAAAGAAAAATATAAACCAATTCTTATCTTCCTTGAACAAACCATAAACACTCCGAAGTGTCAAAAATTAAGAAAATTATTAATATATAGAAAAATTTACTTAACTTCTTTATGATTTTCCCTTTTCTAATTATTTAAACACGACCAAATCCCGGAAGTTTAGAAATCTCATTGATTTAGGTGAACCTCAAGATGGCAAATTCGGCAAATCATGGAGTGAAAAAAAGGAAAAAAAAGAAATTGAGATCTTTTTCACAATTGACTTTCCCTTTTACTTGGATACATTAATTGCCAATATTTTTTTAAAAATATTTTGGCCATTGATTTTGCTTTCCTAATTAAATGTAATTTATTTCTTCTTAGGTTAGCACGCAGTAGACGTAACTCTTTTCTTGTCAATAGCATTGACGGAAATCTTCAAAGATCTTAATTGCACCGGCAATAAAGAAAAAAGGAAACAAAAATCCTATAGGATTCAATTATAATAAATACATCAACACCTTCTGCTCTTATATAAATTAATACATCAATATTTTCTTCTATCGAAACCCTAAAAAAGAATTAAAACCTAAGTCTCTTTTAATCACCATGAGCGGTAGCAACACCAACAACAATGGCGGCAGCAGCAGCAATAACAACAACAATGGCGGCGGCAGCAGCAATAACAACAACAATGGCAGTAGCAGCAGCAATAACGATAATCAGAACACAAGGAAGACAACGAGGGGCAGACAAAAAATTGAAATCAAGAAGCTTCAAAACAAAAGCAGCCTGCAAGTCACGTTCTCGAAGCGTCGTACAGGCCTCTTCAGTAAAGCCATGGAGCTCTGCGTCTTGTGCGGGGCAGAAGTCGGCATCATTGTGTTCTCTCCCAACGGGAAGATATTCGTCGTCGGACACCCCGACTTCGACACTATCTTGAACCGCTATCTCGACGAAAATCAGTACGAGCAAGCCGTCGCCTTGCCCTGCGTGCAACAGCATAACAGAGAATACGAAGAAGCCTTGATAGAGTTGGAGATAGAGAAGAAGAAGGCAAAGATTATAGAAGAAGAGAAAGAGAAGAATAATGGCGGTAGGGCTTGGTGGGAGGAATCTATTGATGGTATGGGAATAGAAGAGCTTGAAGAGTACGTGAAAGCTATGAAGAAATTGAGATCGAAAGTAGAATCGAGGGTTAACGAGATGATGATGATGAATGAATATTTGATGCCTAATAATATTAATATTATGAATCAAGAAGATGGGTTTGGGAACATTGTTTCATCTAGCAATAATGAAGATATCAGTGCTAATGGTGGATGTACTGCTACTGATTTTGATTTTGGTGAACATTTTTTGAATAATTCCTAATACCTAATGAATAATAACGTCTTTGATGTTTTGTTTTTTATGTTTTCTTTTTACAATTTGATTAGCTATAACAATAAATGGAACTCTTTTATGTATGTTGCATATGTTCTTACGTAAGAAACTTAAAGAATAATAAAGTTTCATGAATGTAAAATCATGGAGGAATATTGTGTAATGAGTCGTATATACTTAGTTTTTAATATTATTTGATATAAATCTATTTTATTAGATGAATATATATATATATATATATATATATATATATATATTTCTGAATTTAAATAAATATATATTCACACGACAACTTTATTTTAATTATGTAGTCTAGTACATCACTGAACTGTGTGAAAGCTGTGGGTGGATCAGAATTCTTTTCTTCTATCAACCTCTTTATCTAATAATACTATATTTACAAAATTGGAATATAATTTACTTTATAGATAATATATATGAAATTTACAGTCACTATATGGACCCACATGCATTGGATTTGTATTTTAAACAATCTAAAAATTAATTTAAAGATGACTATGAAGTATGTATGTTGGGAACGTGGCCTTGAATTATTTTGGTGAATCCCACTAATATATAACGACTGTACGATAATCTCTCTTAAAATTAATGTATAATTGATATGATGTTGAAAAATTAATTTCTACGTCATTAAAAATATAATTTATCAACTTTTTTAACACGCATGCCCTTTATAGTTTTATTCTTTTATTTGATAATTTTTTATAATTTATTTTATAGTTTCTCCAATATACACTCATTCCCATAATTCCAAAATCGACACTTTTTTTTTATTATTCTTTTTCTTTAATTGTTTTGAAGGTGTGCCCATGGCTTCAACTTACAAGTTTTATCTCAGAAGATAAAACTGTATACATACATTAACCGAATGTATAAATGTAAACAAGTGGCATTTTATAGTAGCAGGCATGTGTTGAGTTAGATAACTTATACGAAGATGCTAGGAAATATCGAGTGCCAATTGCCTCACGAAACTTCTATTCCATTTTCCAAAGTCTGAATCATCAACCAAAGAATGTAAATAAAAGGCAAAAGCCAAAGCCAAAGCCAAATGCCCTTCATAATTTAAACTCTTCTCTTTCAGCTGTGGAGACACTAACAGAAATGGGTTTTGCAATATTGAGTCTGTATTTGTTCCTCTCAGTCTTCATCTTTCATCTTCTTTCATCAGTATTTTCCCAGGAAAATCCTCTGCTCAAAGGTACTTTCCCTTTGGTTAAATCTTGTTTTCTTCTTTTGATATTACTAAATAGATGATGGAAGTCTTTGTTTTATCAACATTTTTTTTTTCTCTAACTTCTTTATGCGAATATTGGTTTCTGATCAAACAACATAAATCAATTATTGAGAAGTCTAGTTTGGTTTCAATTCAAATATATATAAATTAAAATCTAAAAATAAAATAGAAAATTGTTTTTCACACTTATTTCTGATGTCGAGTAGTAGCTTCTCCGAACCAAATCTTTAAAAAAAAAAAAAAAGAATAATAATAATTACAGTAAATCAAATGATTATTCTCCACCAAATTTACTAGGTTTCAGCATCCCAAAAAGTAAAATTCCTTGCTTGTGGAAGCGGCATGGAATTTTTTTTTTTTCCTGTTAATGGGATATTTTTAGGCTCAAATTGGGCCAATATGGCTTGGGCTTTAGGCCCATCTTAGAATAGTATAACAATTAACATGTCACAATACTACCTTTGTGAATTTATATCTTCTGTTCTGTGTAGACTTTGATAAGAAACAGCATACACACCAAGCAATGCAAGAAAAATTAACCGTAAATCGGCGCGGGGGTGGTGGTGGAGGTCATGGAGTTGGAGGTCATGCAGGCCATGGAGGCTCTGGCGGTCACATTGGTGCTGGAGGAGGACACGACATGGGGGCTGACAGCCACGGCCATAACAACGGGTATACACAAGGTGGAGCCGTTATTCCTCTTTATGCAGCCGGTGGGAGCCATCGCCGTGGCGGCCACCATGATGGCTCTAATGATGCTAGCCGCATTCACGGTCACCAGAATCACTTGCTTTTCGTTTTGATATCTCTTGCTTTTGTATGTTCTATGTAGTTTTTTTAGTATACATAGGATTGATATTTGTTTTTATATTGTTAATATATATTTATACCTATATACATATTTTTATATTCTGTCATCTCTAATAATGTATAAATTATAAGTATAAAATTTAATTTTAATTATTAAAAGTGTTTAGATTCAATGATTAATAATCGATGTTTATATATATATATATATATATTATTGATGTTTATTGGAGTAAGTTCTTATAAACTAATTAAATGGGAGTTTTTTACTTTTATTATTTTATGGGTTTATTCAATTTCCAACATAGATTTTAATCTGAATTAACTTATCATAAAATAAAGTTAAAATTTAGTGTATTCTAATACTTTTTAGCTTGTTATATAAAATAAAGAACTGGATTTGACAAACTAAAATCAACTTAAGTTTATGATTAGTCCATATTAAAAATTATGAAATATTGTATTATTTGAGATTTACGATAAAAGTTTATAATATATAGTATTTTTCTTTTATAGATAGAATTATTAAATTTTGGCAAATTAATAAATATTTTACACCTTTTGATACTTTTTTCAATGAGTAAATTATAGACAGGACCTATATGAAATTGAAAAATGACGAAAATTAGGGGCGTATTTGGTAAACACATCAAAGTATGTTTTTATATAATTTTCCAAACAAATCAGAGACCTATTTGTTGTTATCACAAAATTGAATTTTCTCAGTACCGCAAATAACCCTCAGAAAAGACCCCACTACAGTCAGAAGACAGGTGCATAAATGTTATTTCAACTAGTCTCCACTCCATCCCCAACACAAATCCCGTCTTTCTCTATCTTGTCTACATTATTTGATTTCAAACCCAGAAAAGAAGCTAGTAATTTCGACTCAAGTTGATGGGCAAAAAGGTAAATTGGAGCTGGAGCTCCGCTGTAATAGGAGCAGCAGCAGCGACTGCGGCGGCGACACTTATCAACGCGAAGCCGAAGGACCCCACTTTCCACTTGATCTCGGTCAGTCTCACGTCCTTCAAACTCAAGTTCCCAGTCCTAGACGCCGAGCTTGTCCTGACCGTACACGTCACCAACCCTAACATAACTCCTATCAAGTACTCCTCCTCCACCATGTCCATCTTCTACGACGGTTCGCTTCTCGGCTCCGCGCCGGTCAAGGCCGGATCCCAGCCGTCAAGATCCTGCCAGCTACTCCACATACCGGCTCGGCTCGACGGACTGGAGCTGGCCCACCACGCGGCTAAGTTTTTTGCTGACGTGGCGAAGAGAGAGATGGTGCTCGACGCAAAAGTGGACATCGAGGGTGCGGCTAAGGTGTTGTGGTGGGATCATAAGTTTAAGGTCCACGTGGATAGTCACGTAACCGTTGATCCTGTGTTTCTTGATGTGATTGATCAGGAGAATACTTCCCAGTTGGAGGTTTTGCCCGCTTAAGAATTGTATTGTATTTACGTTTCGGTTTTCCAAGTCGAGCATCAAGTGTACGGTAATTTGATCAGTATTATTTATTTTTGAAGCATCGTGATCACCGTCCACTTGGCTGCATCACATAAATCTGGATCCAATTTTAATATTTAAACTTTTAATATTTCTATTATCACCTTATTTTTATTTATACAACACCGATTTTAATGAATTAATTTATCATTTTTATTTTTATTTATACAAACTAATGGTGGAGTTATCGTAATTTAATTTAAATTGAGACAAAATTTTTAAATCCATGTAATTTAATGGAACATAAAACTTTTAATCACTAAATCCATATAATTTAATAGTTAAAGTTTTTTCACACACTATACCATTTTACAATTTACCAATATTTAGATTGTACGTATAATTTGAATAGAGTTCTTTTAATTTAAATCTTATTTATACATAATTAGAAGGTATAATGAGTAAAATCTTTCATTCTTATTTAAAATCTTTAAAAAAATAATTAAAAGGTGAAATTTTTTAACTTAATTTAAATTAATTTTAACTACACTTTGCGTAGTTTAATGATATTTTTTAAAATATTATATAATTATATATATATTGATGTACGGATTTTGTAAATCCTACACTTACACAACAAGATATAATAGATGTATTCGAAGCGGTCAAATGGCTCGAGTCAAGCGTGCACGTACAGGCCAAGTCCATAATTCCAAACCACCAGAAACCATCCTGAGTTTTACTATCCAAACACTCACACAATGCCCACGTTACCCTATTGTCTCAGCTCACTGTCTCATGCCACCTCCTAACTCTAAGCTCAACTCCGATGATTCCGAAACTTCTCAAGACCCCTCGAGCGACAATATACCTACTATCCGTTTTTCAAATAACTACCCAACTCACCTCTGTTTAACACCCGAATTCTCTCAACCCAATAATTCCACCGAGCTAGTCCGCGACTTCCTCCGAAATAGAGTAGGGCTCAGACAGGAGTTGCCTCTTCGGCGACCCCTCTCTGATGCCTAAGTTATCTTCAGGTCAGAGAGCAAAAGGATGAGGGTTTGGGTATATCTTTCTAAATGGAGAAAATCAAATATATGTCAAGGTGATGAGAAAAGAACACAAGTAGAAGGTCTATGCAAGATCACGAGTCAGGTAGATAGAGATTCAAAGGAACGAATAGTGAGATTTTTTCTAGGTTTTCTATGTGTTCATCGAGTTATTGGTTATAGAGGCTATGTATATGGTCATGGAAGAAGAAAGAGATAATCTTCCTTGGGAAGAGAGCTCTTTCTTTTCTAAGAATCTTGTGACTAATCACTTGTCTTGTACAAACATAGCAAGAGGTCAAGGGAGGAGACTACAAGATGGGTGAACAGTACATGCTACCGTGTATTTTTGTTCATTAATTAAGGTTTTCCATGGCAGTCGTATAAGCTATGGAGGAAAGAAAGAAAATCTTTTTGGCGAAGATTTATCTTTCTCGCCCCTAGGAATGCTACATGTGTGTTCTCCCTTTTAAAAATGAGAAAAATGTCTTTTTACATGAAATAAAAGAATGTTCATACCTAATTGGATGACCTATTTTACCCTAATTTTAGGGTTTTTATCTCTCCACATGTCATTCTCTCATTGGGTCTTGGTGGCCCAGCTCAAACGCCACGTGACAAGTTAGGGTTGGTGAACTTTCCTTTATCCAAGCTCATTGGACACATGTCGACCCTCTATTAGCCAAGGAGATTGCTCTGTACCTTGGTGGACAAGTGGCGTAACCTTATTCGCCCAACTGCCACATGGTCCCCCACCTAGGCTCTGTGTATTGTCTGCACAGTGTCAGGCAAGATTTGCACAGTACTCGCCTCGCTGCTGCCAAAATCAGGGGCTGTCTTTTGTCCTTGAAATGGTCCTCCCAAGATTTTTTTTGTATGTTGAGCCACTTTAGGGATTATTTAGGGGTGCAAAGAGGTGAGCTTTCACACGCCTAAGTACCTGGGCAGTTGAGTATTCGACCTCTTTTGTTCATAAAGGCCAAGCTCTTGTTTATTAGAGGCGAGTATGGCTGTTCCAAGGCGCAATGGAAAATTGAAGTTATTTTTCTCGTCTATTTATACGTGCTAGGGTATATAGTTACATGAGCGTTTTTACATGCGCCATTGTATATGATCGTATAGCCATTTCCACACGTGCCATGGTATATAGTCACGTGGGGCAATATCAGCAAATGGAAAATATGTTGGCGATACATAGCGGGAAGCCTAGTTTAGTATAAGTCTTACTTAGCCACTCAAATAGCGAATATGTTAGTGATACGTAACGGGGAGTCCAGTCTAGTATAGATCTTATCTAGCTGCTTGAATAATAAATATTCCAACGATACTTAGCGGGAAACCCAACTCAAAGTGAATCTTACCTAACCGCAATAAATATGGCTTATTTCTTGTCCTGCCTTGAGGTGAGTACGAGATAAATCACCTCGTAATATGTTAACCTAGAGTTTCATACTCCTATCTTTTACTACGTATTCAATTATATTTTTTTTTCTATAATAACATATATAATTTATTAATATTTAAAAATAAAAAATATGCCAACAACCGGAAGTTGGGATTGTTGTAAATCTATTATTTTTTTCAAAAATTTGCACTAATTCGGATGAAATCTATCCCAACGGGATTGTAAAAACTCAAATCCAAATAAATATTTTATCGTTAAATTACTAATGAGTATCATAATTTAATAGTTAAAGTAAAATAATAGCAGTTAATGCTCAGTATACTCCAATTATATTTATTAATGAATTGTATAAATGTACGAATAAAAATTTGTAATTTTCAATTTGCCTCAATCAAAATAGACAATTATCAACGCATCCATAACTTTATTAAAGTCATCATACCACTCAGACATCATCTCCGTAACAGTTGAAAATGATAAATTTATTCCTAAATAATTAAAATATTTTGTGAAATGACAAAAATAGCCATAAAAAGACAAAACAACCCCTAACAACTCTAAATTAATTTTTTATTTATTTCTTTCTTTATTTTTTTTTCTTTTCTTCTTCCTTCCTTATCTCTTTGTCTCTCTTCATCTTTCTTTATTTTTTTGTCTTTCTCCTTCTTCTATTTCTTTTCTTCTCTCTCTCTTTTTTTTTTCTTTTTTTTTTGTTCATTTTTTGACAAAAGGAGAGATATGATAAACAACAAAAGAGAAAGAAATATATAAATGCTTGCTGTTGGTGATGATCATAAACAAGAAAATTAAACCCTTTGTATCTTTTGCATCAGAATTGCTACAAGTGGATAAAAGCTGCTTCATTATAAAGAACCCACTATGAATACAAAACACATACAAGACCAAGCCCCAGCAATAAAGAGATTGTTCCCATTTTTTTCTTTTTTTCTTTTTATGTAAAAACCACTATTAACCATTCCCTTAAACTTTCTTGCATTCTTTTTCTTGAAAATGTGTAGCTTGAAATGCAGAAAATAAGTTAAAGAAAGAAAAGGAAGAAGAAATGGAAATTTTTTTTTTTTAAGTCCTTAATAGAGAGACTGCGGAGGGAGGGGCATAGATAAATGATAAGTGGTGCTGTAACTTTGCTTGATGCATAGAATATTAATTATTTTCTAACAAACTGAGAATGAACAAAAAAGAAAGACAAAAACAGAACAAAAGAGAGACAAGGAAGAAAAGAAATAGAGGAGAGATGAAGAGAGATGAAAAGGCGAGGAAAGAAAGACAATGTTTTGGGGTCATTTTGGTTATTTTACAACACATTTTAATTATTGGGGGAGAAGTCGTGTTTTCTCTAATCAATACATTGATATTTGTCATTTTTAGTTGGGATAAATTGGAGATCGTCCTTAAAATTAATTTTAAATTTTAAATTAAGAAATCTTGTCTGACAATTAAATATCAATTGTTTTTATTTAATTTTATTTACCCTATTGATGATAAACATTATGTAAAATATATTGTAAAATAAGTAAATATCTTCTATTTATTTTATATTATTCTTCTTATAATAAATAATTTTAATATTAAAATAATAGTATGTTAAGAAAATTCTTAATAATATAATATATTTAGATATATTAGATATAGTAAACATAAAATACACTGTATTAGCTTTTTATATTTTTAAATTTAATAAACATTAGAAAAGGATAGTATATTGTACAAGTGATTTAGTCATATTATGTGTAATATTTCTTTTATAAATTGTTTTCATTTTACTTTCTTCATATATTAACAATCTTCACTTCACTTTCAGATATATTATAAGTACTCAGTGTGTTCCCAATTTGCTAAGTCATACCGTTATTGATATGAACCCCTAGCATATTAAACTTGAGACTCAATATTTTTACGCATGGAAGCAACTCCTTGAAAGGTTAAGTCAAATTTAACCAAGTCTGCGACCCAATTTCAACTTGCAAAATAGAACCTTGAAATAAAATACTTTCAAAATAATTAGATTTGATTGTAAGAATCTTTATTCAAGTAAGAATCAAAACAAGAGAAAACACTCTTAATTTTAGCTTTCATTGAAAAAATAATCTGCCTCCATTTAGAGTACATGGTCAAATATATAAGGATACAAGAATAAGTAACCTTAATAAGAGTGTTTGGCCACAAAACTAAACTTATTCTAACTTAAATTAAGATAAATTGAATTTGAGCTTAATGATTAACATAAACAGCCCAAATACACAACAAATTAAATAACATATGTTCATAAATAAGACTAAGATAGATAATGAGCTTAAGTAATAAAGTTAGCCCAAATAGCAAATGGAATTCGAATTTTGCATCTGAATGAAGATCTCATTTGAATTGCATACTTGTTTAGCCTTGAAACATCATTCGAATATGGCCTTGTACAGATTTGAGAATTCGAATCTCATAGAAGCTTCAATCTTCAAGTTTTGCCTTCTTGTATTTGTGTCAAAGTTACCAAGCTTTGATTGTTGTCTTCAAGTCCAAGCTTGATATTTGACTCTTCCGTGCACTCTTGAATTGTTGCAAGATCATCCTACAAGCCTTGAATCATCCCATTCAATGCATCCTTGAATTTATTCGTTCTTGCTCTTATAATGGGACCACTAGGTAGCTAAATTAGATCTTTGTTCTTGTGTGCATCCTTATTTGCATTAGTTATATTTAACTACTAACCTAAGTTGGCTTATAAAAAGAATTTATTATCCTTTATGACATTTAATATATGTGAAAAGACATAATTAAAAAAAAAGGAACAGAGGGAGAAAATAAAGAAAATGAATAAAGAGAAGATGAAAGAATGGAAAAAAGTAGAGAGAGAAGAAAGCAAAGTAAAAAATAATTTTTTATTATTTGGAACTATAAATTATAATTTAACCTTTGAGCGAAGAAAATAATTATTTTTTTATTAATTTATAACTGTTATTGATAGATGAAAATTGATCATGGGTCGGAGCTCAAGTTCAAGCCAAAACTATGTTGTTTTACTAAGTAATATATACAAAAGTATAAGTGAGCTCAAACTACTCTTTGGGGTTCAAATTGTGGGTTATGATGCGGAAGATAAAAATAAACACAAGTCCGATCCAAATTAATTTAATGTCATAGGCCTAGTCTACCTGGGAGATACTTAAGTCCAAAAAATCTATTATATGACTAATGTATAAGGAATACAAAAGCCCATACAAAAGCCCAAAAACCCTTTTCTTTTTAAAACCCAAAAACTTATTTTAATTAATTTAACATTAATTAAAATAAATAATTTATTCTAATTACGATTAATCGGAATAAATCTTTTATTGCAAGTATGAGTTTTAAACATCTCTTTTAAATAGGATTAAATTATACTAGTTTTAATTTTAGATAAAACTTTGTCTTGAGGGAGTTGACATGCATTAAAATAGGATTATATAAGCCTAAGTGATGTCCTACTACAACTCTACATCACACATTATATTAGAATGGGTGATTCTACACTCAAGGGGGTTGACATTTATTATCTAAAAATCACATCTTTGAAGAGAAACTTCTTCTTCATGGCATTTTGCTTACTTTCAGCTATCTCTTGTCACTTGAGTCAACCTTAAACACTACCATAGCATCCAATCATTGTTTTTGCATCCATTAACATAAGCTTTGGTTATTTTTAAACTCAAAAATACCTTTTTTGCAGCCTTAGATTCGTCATATCACAAACAAATATATTAAATACTGTCGCAAATTGGTCTCCAATATTGCAATCTACCATTAACCATTGTGTTCCTTTACATTGATACTGGAACAAGCTTATTGCCACACACATCGTAGGCTCATAATTTGTGTTTTATACTTTCTCTAAGTACTTTCAAGTATGACGACAGTAGTAACAAAATTAAATGGTGAATTCCTTTATTCAAATCCAAGCCGGTCTCTTAAGGTTGCAACATCATAACTCTTGGAGCACTAAGTACAATCCAAGGGACGAGGTAAGCCTTGCTTCTGCAACGCAGAAAGGGCTATACAAGGCCTATTCCAGCAATTAACTAATCACGATTCAAAATGTGGATGGAGTAGATTTTTCCCACAACAATTATAAATTATAATTTTACCCTTTAAGGTGTTAAATATAACTATATAACCTAAAGAATTTAGGGTAGAGTGAAGATTGTCAATATATGAAGACAAAATAAAGATTACTCTTATTTTATTAAAAATTGTGTCTAGCCGTCCATTTTTCCTTTCATAAATAATAACTTATGTGGCAAACTTAATTAACATATTTTTTAGGTTTTGACTTCTAATATAAAAAACAAAAATCCTCATGAACAAATATAAAAAAGAATATTCTCAATACACAACAAAACTAATTTTCGGATAATTTTCAGTTTTAACCATTATTTTATTGACAATCTTCACCAATAACCTTAATTTTTTAACAATACTCAGCAGTGCCTTTTATTTTTTGACAAGTCATCAATAATACTCCAAAACAGAATAAAATAACTCATTTATCCTTATTGCTATTAATATTATGTACATAAAGACAAAAATGACCATGTATAGTTAAAAAAATAAAATTTAACTTATATGTAATTAATAATTTATATTATATTGAAAAAAAATGAGTTTCTTATATACTAAAATTAAGGTAAAATTTTCACTTAAATAATAAATAAACAAATTCAAATTAAATTATATACCAAAATAAATTGCATATATATTAATTATTAATTAATTAATTAATTAAAAATTAATAAATTGATATTACTATTATAATTGTGTATATTTAAATTTTTTACTATTTTTTCATACATCAAATATCAAGTTATTAATTAATATCTTTATAAATATTAATTTATTTATTATTTTTAATTAATTAATGATTAATATATATGAATTTATTTTTTTATATAATTTAATTTAAGTTAATTTATTTATTATTTAAGTGAAAAGTTTACCTTAATTTTAATATATAAGTAACTCATTTTTTCAATAAATTATTAATTATATATAAGTTAATTTTTTTTAACTATACAGAGTCATTTTTGTCTTTATATATAATATTAATAATAATAAGGGTAAATGAGTCATTTTATTCTGTTTTGGAGTATTGTTGATGACTTGTCAAAATATGAAGGGTACTACTGAGTATTATTAAAAAATTAAGGCTATTTGTGAAGATTGTTAATAAAACAATGATTAAAACTGAAAATTATCCCTAATTTAAATTAAGTAATTTTTTTTTTACATGAAATTTGATTAAACTTGAAATTTGAATAGATTTTAAATCTAAATAATATTAATGATAAATACTTTTATTTATAATATCTAAATATAAATATATAAAAACAGTGATTTTACATATCATACCCATAAAATGATTAAATAATCTTTATATATTGGAAATAAATAAAATTTATAAGATTATTTTCAAAATTACAATTAAATAAACTTATTCAAATTTCAAACTTTATCGATAAATCAAATATTTTAACTTTTTTATTTTAACATAATTACCAAATACTTATAATTAAGATAAAAAAATATTGTTACAATATTTAAATTACATAATTGAATTATATTTTGATTTCTGATAAAAAAATTAAGTACTGAGTTTATTGATAGAAAGTTGATCAATTTAGTAGCATAAAATTCATTTTATAATATGCAAATTGTTATATACAATTGTATAATATTTCAAAATACTAATATCCCACATTAACTAGTAACAAGCTTTTTGAAGTATATATGTGTGTGTGTGTGTGTGTGTGTGTGTGTGTGTGTATATATATATATATATATATATATATATATATATATAAACTCTTAAAAGGTGGGTTAACAAGCTAATATAAAGGATACCATCATGGATAGGGCCAGCGAGCCTAAGCCTAATTCAGGGGCAGGTCTAGGAAATAATTAATTGTGACATAGAGTGCAGAATCATTCCTTCTTAGATGCTTGATTAAAAAGCTACCATTATATCATTATACTCAATTGAGGGAATGAGAAGAATAAGTTTTACTTCCGAAAATGGGGTATTCATTAGAAAAAAGAATTGTTCCAATTATTGTTGAAGCTTAAATATACTTGACACAATTATTATAAAAATACTTATACTTTTGCTTATACTGCGGCCTCAATTTATCTAAGATTTTTTATTCCATTATATCTTAAGCTTGAAGCCTTTGGGAAAAGATTTGAAGACTTTGGTGTTTGCGCTCATCATTTCTAATTTATTTTCTTAAACTTCTCCATTTTTATTTTGAAATTTATTTGGCTTTTTTTGTTAGATTATTTTAAGAATTATGAATTTCATTATGAACTTGTGGATGATTGTTGATATGTTAGGCTAAATTTTTTTTGTTCTAGAATTTTGATGTTGCTTAACCCAATCGTGTTTTGATTCAGAAATTTGATATTATTATTAATTTTTAATCGCTTGGGTGTTTTTGCACTTAATGCTAATAATTTATTGCATGATAAATTATTTGATTAAAAATGGATGAAATAGTACTACGGATGGTCTAATTTGTTCATGGGATTTGAAAAACTCAATTTAGTGTATTGAGATTTCAGGAGAACATTAATGACAAGATAATCGAATGAACACTTGTGAATAAATAGAGCAAGAGGCAAATTAATTTCTAGGAGTTAAAAGCAGGTTAGACAAAAAAATCATATAGCTAATAAGTCATGTAGGAATATCGGCTTATTCAGCTACACATAGGACTTAGTTCAACACTCAGGAGAAGGGAACGAGGTTACTTAGAACCTGTGATTAGTGTATTGAAAATGAAAACATTGCAAATTTTCAATTAGGAAAAACACAATGAATGTTAGGTAAACTCAAAATTCTAGGACCATTTCCTTATCAATCTCTACACATACTCTCTTTCTTAACTTATTTTTCTAACTTTCATTTTGTTAATTAATTTAGTCGTTATTTTTAGTAATTTTCTTTACCTTTTCTCCCTGTTGCAACTATTGAGTTCCTAAATAAAATTGAGATACCATAATCGCGGTCCTTAATTTAAAATTTTGAAGACTTATTCCTCGTAGGTACGGCAATCCCTTCTTACTAATATACTACTTGTATGACCCTTTATACTTGCGAGTTGTGCGAGTACATATCACGTTTTTAGCACCGTTGCCAAGGACTAAGAATTTTTAAGTTTTTATTTATATTTTGATAAAGTATATTGGTTTTAATTTGGGCATTTATTTTTTTTATTTTTTTTTTATTTTGACGTTTCGTAGGTGTATGCGACGGACCTGTAGTCTTAAATTCATTACTTTTGATCTAGAAATCGAAATAACTTTCTTTGATTGAGGAGAGAAAAAATGAATCAGACTAAAGCTATAGAAAACGAAGGAGATCAACAACCACCACAACCCTAATAACCAATAGCGCTTTGAGATTACTTCCGGCGAATGGTTAATGATAACTATTCGGGAATTCGCAAGCAAGCGATCAATGCCAATAATTTCGAGCTTAAACCCGTTTTGATAAACATGGTTCAATAAAACTAATATGGGACTTTTCTCATAAAGACCTTAATATTAATTTGGCTATGTTTTGGGAGGTGTGTGATATTGTTAAAATAAACGAAGTAGACCAAGAATTAATCTGAATGAGGTTGTTTATGTTTTGTTGAGGGATAAGGCTCGAGATTGGTTGTAATCTTTATAACTGGGTATTATTAGCTCATGCAAAGAATTAGCTTAGGAATTCCTCACCAAATTCAATCTACCGTTGAAGGCTTCACATTTGAGGGGCGAGATTGCACAATTTTGACAGTTAGACTTTGAGTCCTTGTATGAGTCTTGAGAGCGATACAAGAACTTAATCCGAAAGTGTCTTCAGTATGGTTACTAAAATTTGTTTCAAATTCAACTCTTCTATAATGGATTGAATGAAAAAACTTTGTTGTACAAGAAGGCTGAGGAGGCCTATGCTTTGTTTGAAGAAATGATGTGCAACAATTATCAATGGCTAAGAAAGAGGTCAATTGTGAAGAAGCTGCAGGAGTTCTTGAGGTAGATCACATGGCAGCACTTTTACCCCAAATAGTAGCTTTGGTAAATCAAATTAAAAACCTTAAAGCAAGGAATGCCCCTTAAAGTCAAGAGAAATCAATGGTTACTAGCTTATCATATGCTGATGAAAGTTTGGAGGAAGAACAATGTCAATTTATCAACAACTAGAATTACAACTTTCGGCCAAGCAATAACTTACCAACTTACTATCATCCTAAACTCTGCAATCATGAGAATTTCTCCTATGAAAATCAAAAGAATGCTTTAAAACCACATCATTTTCCAGTTTCCCAACAATCGATGGCAAAAAAAAAATGATCCTCAAAAGATCTCTTTGGAACCTTGTGTAGACTAGGAATCGGTTCAACAAAGATGAAGTGAGGTTAGAGAACATGGAAACTCATATGGTAAATATAGAAGCAACATTGAGGTCTTTGAAAGTCCAAGTTGGCCAACTAGCTACATCAATTAAGTCTCTTCAAGGAGAAAATTTCAAGTGATACAAAGGTTAACCCAACAGAGCAATGCAAGGCAATCACTCTTAAAAATAACAAGGAGTTAAAGCTGCCTAAGTCTAAGAAGAATGAAGTTAAAAAGGATAAAATAAATAAGAGTAAAGTTGAAAAAAACACTATAGGAAATGTCTAAGCCAAATGAGATTTCATATTCGCAAAACCCTTCAATTATTGCACTATCATTGCCTTTTCCTCAGCAATTTCAAAAGAAGAAGATCGATTCCCAATTCTCCAAGTTCTTCAAGATTTTCAAGAAGATTCATATCAACATTCCATTTGTAGATGCCTTAGAACAAATACCTCATTATATCAAGTTTATAAAGGAAGTGATGTCCAAGAAGCGACAATTGGAGGATTTTTAATTGATAAAGCTCACAGAGGAATGTAGTGCAATTCTCAATAAGGAATTACCTCAGGAATTAAAAGATCCAAGGAGTTTTTCTACTCCTTACTCTATTAGAGATTCCTTCTTTAAACAAGCATTGTGTGATTTATGAGCTAGCATTAATTTAATGTGGCTATTTATTTTCAGGAAATTAGGCCTTGGTGAAGTGAAGCCTATGGCTATTTTGTTGCAAATAGTGGATAAGTTCATCACTTATCTTTGGGGAGTTATGAAAGATACATTAGTCAAGGTGGATAAATTCTTCTTCTCGATTGATTTTGCTGTGCTTGACATAGAGAAATATTGAAAAATCCCCATTATTCTTGGTCAACCATTCCTAGCTACCGGGATGTGCAATGTGATGAGATGACGTTGAGGGTAAATGAAGAAAAGGTCAAGTTTAATATTTACCATGGCAATAAATCTTCAAACATCATAAACACTTGTCGTAGGGTATATGTTATCAATAGTTATATGGTGGATGCGCATAGAAATGAGAAGAAGGATGAGTCTTAGAAAGATGCACATGAGGATGCCAAAATTTTCAAAAAAAAAGAAAAGAAAAATAGTTGCATGATAGATTGGTGAGACACTTTGCACTAATTCATTGTGTTCTCTTACTAAATTCAAGACTAGAATTAGCTTTGGGCAAGTTTAGATCAAAAGGGTCGAGCTCGTTCATGCATGAACGAGTGTTTCCCATCGATGCGGTTAATTTGAAATGTAATGATGGATGGAGTTTTCAATGAAAGCATTATTATAGGAAAGAGGAAAGGAACGAGGTGAACACTCCTCTTAGAGACCTTGATTAATTTAAAAAGAAGAACAAGTCCACTTAGGAACATTAAACCAAGCGCTTCTTGGGAGGCAACCCAAGTTTTCTGTCCTATGAACTTCGTTTTAGTTGAGTATTTATTTTGTTTATGTGTCTAGTTATAACTTTTTGTTGGCTATGTGATTATAGGTGCAAAAGCGAATTTGTTGAAGTAGGAAGTCACAATTCGAGTGAAATTGTTTGTCAACCTTATTCTCTATGAGAATATGACAACGACCAGCAACATTGAGAGGCAATGTCTTGCCTCTCGGGTGACAATTCTCTTTCCCTTTGTTCTTCATTTAAGTTTAAACATTGAAGATAATGTTTATTTCAAGTTTGGAGGAAATTTTGTTAATTGTGAAATAAAGTATTATAGAATGAAGAGTTGACGTTATCTTGCTTTATTTGTTGTGTTGATCATTCTCGACTTCACTTGTTTTGAACATCTCACATAAATCTCATGATTTTTCTCTCTTTTTTTTTATGTAATTCAAGTTTATTTTATTAATGTTTTGTTTTATTTCATTTTTTTGATTGAATTTCTTTTGTTTCATGCTTTTATGTGCTTAATTTGAAGGCTAATGACATGAATTTAATTAAGAGCAGGTAGATTTTTGAGAATGGTGATTGTTGATAAAGCCTAGGTGTTTGACCGGTCACTAAACTTGCTTTGTTTTTGGATTTCTTACATTTTTTAGCATGTAGTCTGATCTTTTCAATTGTTTGCATTCTTAAGAAAAGCTTATGTGAACAAAGTGAATATCTAGGTTTCTTTAGATTCTAGATCTTGTTTGATTATCACTTGAAGCAATGTCTTAGAAATTATATAATTTTATACATGAGTTAAGCCAACTTAATCATTTGAACTTGTTCAAACCTCGTAAGAATAAATGTTTGTCAACACATTCTTGAGCTTATTTTGGTATCTGATTTGTGTTACTCTTACAACAGTTTAACCTTCAAATAAATACATATAGCCTTTGTTCATTACCCTAAAATATTTTATCATTCCATTGCTAGTCTAAATAAGGGAGGATGAGTGAGGTATGAGATTATAAGCCAAGCTCTTACCGAGTAAAAAGGTAAAGAGAGGCAGAATTTAAAATGAGGAAGAGAAAATGAAAAAATGAAAATGCAAGTAAAGCTCTTACTGAGTAACTGGGCCTCATGCCTTAAAAGCATGAAAAGGTTGCATTAAAAGATAAAGTGAGGCTGATTTTTTTTTTTTTTGGTTGAAATTATGAATATATGTAAGTGAATAAGTTTGGGGGTGGATGTAAAAAAAAATTGAAAATTAAGTAATGATTGAAGATTAAACATGAGATTTAAGCACGATTCCTTAAAATGATTAATATGTTAGGTACTCAAACTAGATTCGATATCTATAGTATTGCCCTAACTTTGACCAGCATAAAATACATAATTCAAGCCCTTATGATCTTTGAATGATATGCTTTTTTTTATTAGTGGAGAGTAGTTTGAAATCAAGTTGCTAGAGTCCATTTACAAGTCCAAGATAGTTCATCTACTTGCATTAACTGATTTGAGTCGAAAAAGGTTAAATGGATTGGGTTACTTACAAACTTATGTGAAGGATCCAGAGTAGGGAATGTTGAGTTTCTATGTTAAAATATTAGGTCAGATGTCAACACTTTGAAATTCTCCCTAGACTACTTGACTTTTGGTTTATAACGCTTATTCTAAAAATTAAGTGGCTTACTCTAAATAATCATGCTTTCCTAGTGTGGGTTGATATTCTTTTCACATGTTTTTATTTGCTTGAGAACAAGAAAATGTTTTAAATTTATGGTTTTTGATAAGTGAGTAGTTTGCTCATTTATCTTCTATTTCAAAGTTAAATATATGTGCAAATCCTCAAACTCTCGTGTTATTTTAATAAAATTATGTGTTTTTATTCATAAAGGTATAAAATCATGGTCAATGTAATAAGCAACACGAAAAAGAGGTCAAAAAGGGTAAGTCATCAAGTATGGGGACCAAACTGCAAGGAAATATGGATTAATATGCAAACATTTCAAAGCTGGGAAACAAAATGCATAGTGCAGGCATGCTACAACCTAGCGCACGCGTGCCTATTAGATAAAACAAGTAGTATGCGTATGCCTTGAAGCAAAACTTTGGCACTGAAGATGGTGTGCGTATGCCAAGCCTTAGAACGCACGAGACACAGACCCCAAGTGACGTTTCTATTATGATTTGGCCTGATTTTGACCATTGGATGAGAGATGTATGGCTAGATTTAGTAGTATCCTAGGTTTTTATCATTTGAGGGAGAATAGCCACTATATTGAAGAATAGAAATAAATAGTTTTTAGAGAGAGTGGAAGAAAGAGAGAGAGAATTGCTAGAGAGAAGTGGAAGAATTTATCAAGCTTGAAGGCTTTGGGAAAAGACTTGAAGACTTGGTGTTTGAGCTCATCATTTCTAGTTGATTTTCTTAATCTTCTCCATTTTTATTTGGAAATTCATTTGGTTTTTATTGTTAGATTATTTTAAGGATGATGAATTTCATTATGAACTTGTGGTTGATTGTTGATTGTTAGACTAAATTTTGCATGTTCTAGGATTTTGGTATAGCCTAACCTAACTGTATTTTGATTAATTAAGAAATTTTTTATTGTTATTAATTTATAATTGTAGTTTTTTTGTTCAAAGAATACAAAATTAAGAGTTGTACAAGTTTGTTAGAGAGGAGTTAAGTCAGTTACCAAGATGTAGGGGTTGTTAAATTAGTTATGCTTTATAACTAAATTTAACCACCTGGAATTCAGATTATATGGGCTGGTTACTGGTGTAACTTGGTGAGCATGTATCTTGACTTGTAGAGAGAGTTAAGGTGAGTGCTATAGCTCGTTTTGAAGCTTGTAAACTGTTCTTAATCATTGTTGAATAAGATTGAGCTTTTCTGGTGTTCTTTCTCGTGGATGTAGGCCTCAAAAGCTGAACCACGTAAATAATCTTCTTCACTGTTCATTCTGCAGAAAAATTTCATTTCTTGTTATTCTTGAATTCTTTTAGTCTTCCAAGTGTTTTATTGATTGCAAAAGAGATTTGTTGAGATCTTTAAGGTGTGTTAGAGTGAAGTGATACAACAATAATCACTTGAGTTTTTCTTACACTTAATGCTAATAATTTATTGCATAATAAATTATTTGATCAAACATTGATGAAATAGTACTAGGGATAGTCTAATTTGTTAATGGGATTTGAAAAACTTGGTTTAGTGTATTGGGAGTTTGGAAGAACATCAATAACTAGAAAATCACATTAACACTTGGGAATCAATGAATCAGGAGGTCAATTAATTTTTAGGAGTTAATAACAGGTTAGACTAAAAAATTGTATAGCTAATAAGTCATTTAGGGACATCAGTTTATTTAGCTACACACTTAATTCTACACTCGGGAGAAGGGAACGGGATTACTTAGAACCTATGATTAAAGTATTAAAAATAAAAATATCTCAAATTTTCAATTAGGAGAAAGACAATAAATGTTAGGTTAACTCAAAATCCTATAACCATTTTCGTATCAATCTCTACACATACTCACTTTATTAACTTATTTTTCTGACTTTCATTTTGTTAATTAATTTAGTTGTTATTTTCACAATTTTCTTTACATTTTCTCCCTGTTGCAACTATTGAGTACTTAAATAAAATCGAGATACCATAATCACGGTACTTGATTTAAAAATTTAAAAATTTAGTTTTTGTGTGTACGACAACACTTCTTACTAATATATTACTTGTATGACCTCGTATACTTGTCGGTTGTATAAGCGCGTATTAGTGACCATACATGGGAAATCATTGATTTACTTCCTGGCACCAAGTCAATTGCTAGTAAATGGATATTCAAGAAAAAAAATTAAAAGTTAATTGGTCCATTGATAAATAAAAGGTAAGATTAGTTGCTAATAGATTTACACAAAAGAAAAACATAGATTATTTGATACCTATGCTCTTATAACCAAATATAATCCATTAAAGTTTTGATTGCTTTGGCAACAACACAAATTTATTTATGTATCAAATGGATGTTAAAAACCACATTTTTAATAGTAGTTTGGAGAAAGAGATATATATGACACAACTAGAAGGTTGAATATATAGCTCCTAAATTTAAGCATACAATTTATAAACTTGTTAAATTCTTATATGGATTAAAAAATTACTAAAAAAGTGGTATGAGTATTGACTTTAGTATCATACAACTTTAATTTTGATAATCACAAAACACGCCATCCAATCAAAGAAATAAAAAGGGATGATTCAAGCTCAATATATAAAGTCACAAACTTGGTATTTTATTTGGTAATACTTTCATAAATCATGTGTTTATCTCTCTATTCCTTGAACTTTTGATATTTAGGTTTGATTTGAATTTTTGGGTGGTTAAATTGAATTTTGAATTTGGTGTTAATATTTGTTAAAAACCCAATTCACCCCCCCCCCCCCCCCCCCCCCCCTCCGTCTTGAGTTGCCTTAATAGTATCTCAATTGGTATCAGAGCTCGATTCTCTAATTTAAGATTAACAATCTTAGAAAAGATCCATGGCAACCTTATGACAATCTACCTCTAGGCCTTCATTGTTTGATGGAAATGATTATTTATATTGATAGAATGAGAATTTACTTACAAGCATGTGACTGTGAGAGGTAGTAACTAAGGGTCCTAAAATCTCTATGAAAAAAAATAAAAAAAGAGAGAGGTACTTAAATCTAGCGAGGAGTGGGATGAGGTTGATAGGAAGAACATCTCCATAAATGCTAAAGATGTGAGTATTCTCTATCGTGTGGATAATAAAGAATTCCATAGAATTTCTACATGTGAAACAACATATGGAATATGGCACACACTAAAAGTAGTGGATGAGAGGATAAGCTAAGTGAAGGAATCAAAGATTAGTAGACTCACTAGGCAATATGAGCTGTTAAAGATGAAGCTACATGAGTCCATACATGCAATGTATACAAGGTTTACAGATATAGTAAACTCACTTAAGGCACTTGGAAAAATTTTCTCCTATACTCAGGAAGTCAAGAAAATTCTTAGATCTTTGTCAAATGAGTAAAAGGCAAAAATGATAGCTATAAAGGAAGTTAAGAACCTCAATACACTTTTCATTGATAAATTTTAGATGATCAAGTAAAAGAAGAAAACCAGAAAAAAAAATTGCTTTTAAGTCATCAATACTTGAAATTGATGATAAAGAAGAAAGAGAAAACATTGAAGAGGTAATGGCATTTATAACAAAGAAGTTCAAAAGCTATCAAAGAAATAAGAAGAACCTTGGAACAAAATCATTCAAGGATTTCTTAGAAAAATATCAAAAAAGTGAAATAAGCAAGAAGAACCAAATCACTTGTTATAAATGCAACAAGCCAAAATATGTAAAGGCTTATGACCACTTCTCAAATACAAGAAAGGAAAGAAGAAAACTGTGGCGGCAATATGGGATGATGATGAAGAAAGCTTATCTAATGATGACTCCGAAGATGAAGTTCCCAACATGTGCTTTATAAAACTATGGCGGCAAAATGTTAAAGCCACTTCTTGGCTCTTAAAAATGTGTGTTTGATAAAAGTGGCATTGGCTACAAGCCATATGCCTAAAATTTTTGACAAAAGCTATTTTATAAAACCTCCTCTAAAAGTTATGACAAATACCACTTATACTTATTGCAACATTAAGTATTTGGGTCATATTTGCCTCATCAAGAGGAATATGCAAGGCATGAATATGATGTGGGTTCCTAAAAGGACTAAAACTAACTTTCAAGAACCCAAAATCTTTTAGGTACTAAAGGAATGATGAGTGATTCCTTGATGAAGATGAAAGCAAGTTAAACACTAAACAATTTGCCAATCTTCCCAAATGCATAATGGAAGCATCTTTTACTTAGAGAAAATGAAAAAGGCTTATGTTTTAGTAAATTGGTATCAAATTTTTGAACTTTGTCTTCTCTTTGCTTCTTTCATAGTCCTTGGCTCAAGCATTCAAAGCATATTTGTATTTTTTGTAAGTATATTTTTTTTAAATATGCATGTCTTGGCAATTCTATGGTATTGTAGTGATAAATGTTTTGGCTTACGTCTTGATTGTTTAATGTCCAAATTCTTTAGGTAAGCTTTCATGTTATGTATTGTGGTTAGAATTAGCATACTTTTTGCTTGAAACATACTTGCATTTATTAATTTGTGCAAAACATCTTTCATGCCTTTTTGTACTTTCATATGTGCTTGTTTTTGGATTCATTCATTCATCATGTCAAAATGGCTTTGAAATAAATTTTAATCACTTTATGATCAATATTTAAATTTTATTTAAGCCAAATTTCAAGTATCTATAATCAAGAATGGATGGTTTAGCATTACAAAGTGAAGGTGACTACTTTCATATTTTGAGAACCTGACAGCT
Organism: Melia azedarach; assembly: GCA_028052125.1. NCBI lineage: Eukaryota > Viridiplantae > Streptophyta > Magnoliopsida > Sapindales > Meliaceae > Melia > Melia azedarach. The sequence goes on from CM051395.1 coordinate 7,723,593, forward strand.
AACTTGTAAGAAATTTTAGGACTGATTGTACTATTTTATGATACAAATGACATATGGATGGAAATCTATAGATGTTTAGTTTTTATATAATTTACAAAATTCAATTTGGACACTGTTACAAGCAGATATGTAAGGATTAATACATAGAGGAGACAATTATCTAAAAGATGCAGTAGGCCAAAATTGTAATTTTTTTGGGTTGAATATGGTGGATGAAATTGTGCAAACTGGGTATGAATCAAAGTACTATAAGTTAAGAGTTAATATAATTTTACAGTACTCAATTTTGACTTCTCTATAGAAAGATATTACATCTTGAATGATGACTGGTTAGAAAAATATAGAAAAATCAAGGTAACCATGATAGAATTCTGTTTATCAAAATGCTAAATGTGATCAACCAAAAATTGAAGGCTTTCTACCTACATATTAGAAGTTTATCAAGGAAAACAAAAGAGAAGCTCTAAAAGAGGATGAATCATTGGAATACCAATAGAATCAAGCTTACGAACCTAAACCATCAAAAATTTGATCTTAGAAAAATGTCATTTTTGCATACATTTTCACTTACTTGAATTACTTTGAAATATTTTTTATGATTTACTACAATAGGAAAAAAAAGAGATACCTACCTTGATATGCGATACACTTTGAGATAATTTTTTTATCCTTATAACTTGCATTAAAAATGACATGACATGTGCATTTTGATTCATGCATAATTTAGATTGTTTTGAACTTTTCAATAATGCACATTTTTTATATACAAAGAGGGAGGAGTTTAATTAATTGCTATATGGTTGATTCTCATATGCTTAAATTAAAATGCCTTGTTTGGTTTTGTTACATTCGATTAAACTTCTTTGTTTTGTTTTGATGGTATATAATGAAGCATATATTTTTTTGTGTTTTTGATAATACCAAAGGGGAGAAAATGATGATGTTATAGGTTTGCTATATGGATGTCATGCCTTATGGATTATATGATTTCTTTTAATTGCAAGATTGTTAGTCCATTAGTTTCTTCATAAAGTATTATTTGTTTTTGATGATGCAAAAAGAGGAGAAATTATATGTTTATCTTGAAGAAAATTCCTTATGTTAAAATTTGTGTTATTTGAGCTTAAATTTGTTGAGTATATAGAAACTTTTTATTGGAGTTGTGGTGAAGTTGGAACGAGCAAAATATAGAAGTGCCTCTATATGACTTAATAGTTTTCTCATCATAAAAAAAGGGAGATTATTGACTTTAGTGTCACACAACTCTAATTTTGATGATTATAAAATACATTGTCCAATCAAAGAAATAAAAAAGGACAATTTAAGCTCAATATATAAAGTCACACGTTTGGTATTTTATTTTCTATTACTTTTATAAATCTTGTGTTTATCTCTCTATCTCTTGATTTTTTATATTTGTGTTCGATTTGACTTCATGGAGGGTTAGACTGAATCCCAAATTTAGTGTTAATATTTGTTAAAATCCCAATTCACTCCCCTTTCCTTGGGTTGCCTTAGTAGTATTTCAATGAGAAATTTGATCAAGTATTAGTATCAAATGGTTAGTTACCTAATGATTCAAATTATTATATTTATTTTAGATCTTTTAATACCAATAAGTAATAACTTTGTGATTATTCACTTATGTAGATGACATGCTTATTTTTAGTCTAAATATAGAAGTAATAAATAAGACTAAAAATTTTCTTCTACTTTTGATATAAAAGTTATAGGAGAAGCATGTGTTATTCTTAGGATCAAAATAATAAAAACAAGTAATAGTTTTATGTTATTATAAGAACACTATACAGAAAAATTATTGAAGAAGTTTGGATATCATAAATGTCAACCAGTTTCAAAGCCTTACGATGCAAATATCAATTTAAAACAAATTATGAATATAGTGTTAGTTAAACAAGATGTGCCCAAATAATTGGTAGTCTCTAGCAATGATCATTGGATTGCTTTAGATAGACTTGTAAGGTATGTAAAAGGTACCTTAAACTTTGGGCTCTTATTTGCTAGAAATCCACCAATGTTAGAAGGATTTAGTGCTGCAAATTGGATATAAATCCACTAAGATAAAATCCATTAATAGATATATATTTACATTTAGTGGAGAAGCGGTCTCTTCAAAATCTTCCAAGAAAACTTGAATAGCTTATTTAATTATGGAGTTCGAGCTAATTTCCTTAAAAAAAAAAGTATGTATAGAAGCTAATTGGTTAAGAAACTTTATGGCAGTTTCTTTCATTTGCAATCAACCTTATATTTCAATCTCAATTCATTATGATTGTCAAGCTACTATAACTAAAGTTAAAAGCAAGATATAATGGAAAAGCAGACATATACATTTGAGACATTGTATCATTAAGCAACTACTGAAATTTAGTATAGTAAGCCCAGATTTTGTAAGGTCAGAGTTGAATTTGATCAATCCTTTAACTAAACCACTACAAAAGGGGTTAGTGGAACAAACATCAAGGGGATTGAGACTTCTACTTAGAACATAAAGTAAAAATGACAAACACTCTACTTATGTGATTAGAGATCCCACGAAGTAGGTTTATAGAGTAATACAAGTCATTTGTTATCTTAAGTTACTATCATGTAAAATACTCAAGTCCTCTTATGACTAGAAAATGAAAAATTACGATTAAAAGGTTGAACTAAGGTTCTTAATGAACTTCATAACTCCATGTATGTATAATAGTGTCCTTAAATTGTAGGGCATATTTGATGAAATGTCACCTAAATGAGTGTGGAATTGAGTCGATTCCTATAAAAATAAGACAAACAACTCTAAAGCACTTATGAGTACCAAGATGGTGCAGGGTTACAAAAGTATCAAATCACAAAACAAAAAGAGAAATAAGATTAGAATTAATATGAGCAATCAATTCACTGATTCATAATAAAAGGTTAAAGATCATAGAAACTTATTATGTTTTACCTAGTGCAAGACACAATTACTTGCTTAATTGTTGGTTTATAGCCTGATAAGTACCTATTCATTTGTATTAAGTTTATTATTAAATAGTGATGAGTAAGGTCTTGTATTGTGTAGTTTAGAATATGTATAGGATTGTTATATGTAATTGTGTAGTACTTCCTAATACCAATATCCACATTATCTAGTAACAAGCCTTTTAAAATGTTTATATATATAAACACTCCTTAGGTGAATTAACAAGCTAATATAGAGGATTCCATAAAAGATAAGTGAGCTTGTCCTAAAACAAAAGGCATTAAGACATTTTTGGGCAGTTTAGTCATCTTCTAACTATAAATACATGTCTTGGCAAAGGGTTTTATTGTATTCATTCTCTTCTTTTTTGTCTAGTTTTTTTTGTTACCAAAATGAAATCACCATATTTTTCTTGTTCTTTTATTAGTTGTCAATATTTGTTTTATTTTGAGTGCAATGTTACAACAAATCTATCATTGTTAGACTTGTCTTTCTTCAATAAGATATTATCCTAAACAAGCTGAGTCAAAAGGTATTAAAATAACTTTGTGCAGTTTAGGTAACTGTCTAAGGAGTTACCTAATTTTCTGCTACCAAACCAAAATCACTATGTTTTTCTTGTTCCTTTCTTAGTTGTTCGATATTTGTTGTATTTGGAATGCAGGATTATAAAAAATCTATCATTGATTTCGTAGCTATATTGCCGTACCCGTCTTTCTACAATAGGATGTTATCCTAAATGGGTAGAAATAGCATTCAAGATACTGCTTTGCAAGCCTAAATATTATCAGATTGTATTAAAAGTTGTAGAAAATGCAAATATAAGCTTTTTCTCCAAGTTAACTAAAATATAGTGAAAAAAAAAAGAAAGAAAATCTTACTTGATTAAAAAAAAATAAGAATCTAGAAACACATTAAATAGGCATCTAATTTGACAAAAATCAAAACATACTTAAAATAACATAATCTCATTTATTCTACATCATTTTTGTTTAATTTAAAAAGAGAATCTTATTAACAATATCCAATTTTAGTAGTATAAAAACTTTTTCCCTTATGTATACTTCCTCACAAAGTTAGTTTTTGTCTTTGGTTATGACCATATAATAAAGCTAACAAATAGAAAAAAAATCGATAATATATGTTATTTTTCTTCAATAAAGTGGTCAAAATTATCAAAATCACATAATATGAAAGTGCAGAGCTCAGAATCCAAAGAGAGAGTAGGGGTAAAACTAGTCCCATTACTGATCAGCGAGCCTTTGCACGTGCCTGGAATGGTGAAGCTCCATGAATGCACAAGCTACGAAGATTTAGCTGCTGAAATTGCTCGAATACATTCAGAGTTGTCGAGAATTCCTCGACGACGTCAATCAATGGCTGACCCGATGCCAGGGTTTGTCTTAATGTACTTGCCTCCCAACGATGATTTGGCTAACCTCGATCCCATGAACGAGAATTGGGAGAGCTTTTCGGCTAGTCTTGATCTTATTACAGCAGTACCAATTACTTCTTTAAGCTAGAGCTTTTCAATTAGAATCATTTATTTTATTAATTTTTTAATGTTTTTATTTTTCTTCATTTTTTAATAAATTTGTGTTTGAAGTATAAATTTTTTAGATAAAAAAATCTCTAAAAAATCATTTACAAAGAGATGAAGATAAGCACTAATCAAAAAGACAATAGAATGATAGAATTTAAAGTACTAAGGTTGGGAAAATAATAATGTCTACAAGTCTTTTTAGAAATTAATCTCTTATACTTGGATGGTAACCAATAAAATTGCATTGTAGTTGGAGATTTCTTTGTGGGAAAGTATAGCCACTAAGTTAGTTTATTTGAGAAAGGCATAAAAATTTGAGTAAGAATTATATTCCAATTGATGACATGGTTTTGACTAATTATTCTATCTCATTGTCTAATTGCTGAAAACCATATCATTGCACATTTAGCTTTGAGTAATTATATTTCACTATTGAATTGATAAAAATTACACATCACATGTGAAAATAAAACTTGTAACACAATCTTAAAAGTCTAATATTATTTTTGAAGAAATTTAATTTTAAAAAATTTCTTTATCGATTTTTATCATACTGAACTCCAATTAAGTCATAAGTTATTAAATAAAAAAAATTTGTTATAGATAAATTCAAATATAAAATAAATATGTAAACTACGGAAAAGTTGTATTAATATAAAGCTTTATATTCATTTCATTTGAAATAAATATGTGAACAGTTAGTGGAACTTGGGGTACGGGTGTAATACAAACTTTCAATGTGGGATATCTTTCATGATATATGGTTTTCTACAAATTATGGTTTTACAAATCTAGAGATTTAGACTCAAGTGATATTTGTTGAGTTTATGTATTATTACTCGTTATAGAAAATTGCCTTCGAAAAATAAATTTTTTTTATTAGTTAAGTTTAATTGTCCTTAACAGTCATTTACCTATTGCGTATTTTTGTCATAAATTTTTTTATTCAGAATATATTTTAGAATCTAATGACTACTCGTTCGGTGGGTATATAGTATTATTTGCAAAGAATGAGAAGAAGAGTTAATTTATTATCTGTAACATCATTTAAAAAAATAAATAAAAATGATGAAAACATTTTTCACAGAAATATCTACAAATCATTATTTATATTAAAATTTATGCTAATTAACCAAATTTAAAAAGAAAATGGTCAATATTATATTTCAATGTATTCTACAACATAATTTTATATAAAAATACCACCATATTCGTTTAAACTGTTATATATATATATATATATATATATATATTATTTCAAAACATGCTGCCAAACAGGTTTTTAAATCTAGAAAAAGCATCATAAAAACCACTGATTTTTATTTTGAGAAATCAATAAAAAAGTTTTGAAACTTGGCATGAAATTTGACTCATATTGATATATTACTAAAAATTAATTATGGCAATTAAATATAAGTGAAATTCAATAATTAACCCAAATTTTCACCTTTTAAAAAAAATATATATATCTTTAGTTTATTTTTGAAGGAATACCATGTTAGTGCAAGGATCAAAGTTTGGTAGAAATATAGTAGCCCACGAACCTTCTACTTTTTTTTTTAGTTTTTACTTTTATATTATTTTACGTATCATATAAATATAAATATATAAATAATAAATAAATAGGGTATGTATCTCAGTTCTTAAGTTTCCTCCAATTGAAGAAGTAGTTGATGTTGATGTTGAATCATAGACTATATAATTATTTAAACTTTGATCTTTTGTTTAATCAATCATGATCTTGATTCATCACAAGCACTAATAATTGTTAATTAATTGTTTAATCAATCGTGGTTCCTACCTTCATTTATTTATTAATTTTATATCAATATTAGCACTAAAGCAAAGCAAAACACATTACAAAAGTAGATAGGTAGACAAATAAATAAATGTTTACAAAAATTATTTATTTATATCTTAATATATCTTCTTGTACTAATCATATTCCCACTCTAAATATCTGAATTTTATTGTGAAGATAAATATTTACAATTATTATGTAAATTAACATTTAAGTATTTTAAAAAAATAATTGATAAGGTAAGTGTAACGATTCTTATGATCCTATAGTAAATAAAAAATAATTATTAAACAACTATAGCAAAAATAAATACACTAGATTTATTTAAATACATGGAATAATATTTTTAAAAATATTATTATTATTGATAATACAATGTTCATTAATATATTATGAATTTAACAAAATTATTTATATATAACTGAAATATAAATAAAGAATGAAAATAATTTGTAATGTATTAACAAATATAGTATTTTTAATACACAAAAAAAGTCCTAAAGTAAGTAAATAGTATTTGTTAATCTATTTTAAGTACATCTATTGTATTTAGTTTTACAAAATATAAGAGATTTAACAATTATTTTGGTAATTAATTATCGCCTAACACGATTAATTATAAAAATTGTTGCAATAAGAGAATGAAATTTTAATAAGTATTTTTAAAATTATAAATAGTAATTAGTTTAATAAGTAAAAATTAAATATATCTATATCTATATATATATATATATATAAAATTTATGTGAAACGTGTATTGGGAGAAGATCCTGAATGAATTTGGATATTAAATGGAGCCGGCTGATGAGATGAGATCATTATTTACTTATTTATTATATTTTTAATTAACACAAAATCTTTAATTGATTCAATGAATGAATATTTGCCTCCCATGTTTTCAACTGCCAATTGGCCAGAGCAAGTGAATATTAAATGACCTAGTTTTTATTTTTTTTTCATCTGAAATCTAAATATAATTTAACTTCAATTATTTTAATATTTTTAAAATATTTATTTTTTAATTCAATACTAAAAATAAATTATTATAACCGAATAAAATAAATTAATTTTTTTAACTCAGTACTTAATGTCTGTATGTTTTTTCTTTGTAAGTCTCAATATAATTTAATTTAAATTATTCAAATATTTTTAATTTAACACTCAAATCTAAATTTTAAATATATTTTTTATCTATAAAGAACTAAAATACTCTTATAAATTTTATTTATTTTTTAATATATAAAGTATATCTTAATTATTTATTATATTTATTTTCAAACTCTGATACATGCTAGCTCTAAATATTTTATATTGAAATATGATAAATAAAAAGAAAATATATATTTTTTAAATTATTGAGATTTATATACTCAAATTTGTTCAAATTTTAAATATATTAAAATTTGAGATAAAAATAAATAAACAAGGTTACCTTTAGCTAGTTATAATTTTAAAATTTTTCTTATAAATTTTATTTATTTTATAATATATAAATTTATTTTCTTTATATTCAAACATAATAAATAAAAAATATTTAGAATTATTTATATTTGTTTATATATTTATATTTCAAATTAAAAAAAAGACATTTGATACAGGAAAATATTGAAAATATAACTAAAATCGAAGTTTTTGAAATTTGTATGAAAAATATAAATTTTAATTATAAAAAATAAAATAACAACATAATTTCTATGTTTATAATAAAATTAAAGTTTAAATAATATTTTAAATACTATAATATAAATTGAAAAAATAAAAAATTTATAAATTATAGTTTCCTAATATAATCATTTCTTAGACTTTTAAAATAAATTTATTAAATAATTTATCTATAATTTTATAAAATTTATCATGGAGGCTCTTGATTTTTTTAAAAAAAATAATAAAATAATTTTCTAACTAAGCAAAAACTCAAAAAAGAAAAAAAATTGAACCCATCAAAAAAATTAATTCTGTCTATAAATATAAGTTGTTTGAATGTATTTTTAAAAAATTATTTTTCAATTTTAGAAACAAAACAACAAAAAATACGTGTTGTTGGATGGTTTATAAAACTCATTTTAAAAAGAATATAATTTTAAATTTTAGTTAGAACGTAAAAACAACAATTGTTTTTGTAACATTTTCAAAAATTAATTATAACTTTTCATAACATAACCATCTTAGTTTCCTCATTATTTAAAAATAAATAAAATCAAACACATTCTCATTTTTTTTATTTAAAAAGTTATTTTTAACATACACCGCCAAGTAAATAAATATGGTTTTTATTCTTAAATACACTATTTTCATAATATCAATTTTTTTTATAATTTTCAAAAAATTTATCAAATCTATTTTAACAAAACAAACAAACAAATTTGTTGGTAATGCTTTCTAAAAGATTGAATCATTTATATTAATGTAGAATAATATACCATAAGTAATGTATATATTAAATTTAATTTTAATTATTAAAAGTATAGAGATATAACAGTCTATAAATAAACATAAACATATGTATAAAATTTTGAGACTTAGTCTCATAAGTTTATACATATTATTACACTATTTTGTAAACTATTAGATTTACACATTTTTTATGGTTGATATTAAATTTAGCACGTATATTAATAGTTATATATTAATTATATGTATTAAATTTAATATCAACTGTTAGAGATGACTAGATCTAACTGTTAACAAATGATGAAATAATATATGTAATTTTATAAGACTGTTAATCTGTACCCTATGTAGGAAAAGATCAATAACCCTTTAAAATTATGCGTATTTTTATATCATTTATAGTCTTTGGATCTATATATTTTTAATTGAAGTTCAAAAATTTAGAAATAAAATTCTAATAAATTAATTATTTTAATAGTGAATAATAAAAAGAAATTTTATTAAACAACTACTAACTTTACCAATAATTTTAATATTATATATATATAACATATTATTGTTAATTTATTAATCTTTAGGTGCTTTAATTCAATCCATAAATCTCTTGAAATACTATAAGAAGTTTGGTTTTAAAAGCCGACTAACATAATATTTTTGAAATAGTTTTGATTTATTTTTAATAATATTAAAAAAATCTAAAATACACTTCTTAATTATCAGTAATACTATTAGTTTAAATAGTAAATTAAAACAAATCACTAAATTTATTTCTGACCAAATCCTTGTCTATTTTTCTCTGTTTCTTTATTTGACTTATATTTTGTAATATAAAAAAAATATTCTTTTAAAAAATACACTTAATATTTATAAATATTATTACAAATACTAAGTGTAAATAATAATAATAATAAAAGTACCTTCATTTTTTCCCACCAAATCCTTCTTTCTTTGTTTAGCCTTTTTTTTTCCTTTCTTCTCCTAATGTTTAGCAAAAGCATTTTTTATTTTAAAAATACAGGTTATATTATAATTTAAGTATAAATAAATTATAAATACAAACTGTAAATAAATAAATAATTAATTATTTTATTAATATATTTATTTATTTCCCACCAAATCGTTGTGTGTTGTTGCTTGTTCAACGCTCAAAAACAAAACAAATGTAAAACACAGAGTTAATGATTCTCACGTCCCACTCCTTTTCCTTGAATCCAACTCCATCCCAAATCTCTGCAACAAATCTTTCAACACAAAATCAAAAACAAAAACATTGACAACACTTTTTATTATATATTTTTTATTTTCATTTTTATATTTCAAGAAAACGTCTCTTTCCATTGCCAGTCATGACCGAGGTCCTCCATTTCCCTTCTTCATCTTCAACTACCAATTCTTCTTCTCCTCCTCCTCCTTCTTCTCCTTCTTCCTTATCCTGCGCACCCCATTCTACGGTTCTTCTGCCAAATGGCAGCGATAATGGCGATGACAACGAGGGTTCGGTAGTTGCCGATTGTGACCCCAAAGAAAGAGAGAGGGAACAGTTGTCTGTGTTGGCTCTGCTTATTGCCATTTTCAGGAAATCTTTGGTGGCTTGCAAGAGTGACAGAAGAGAGCTCTGTGCTATGGAGATCAGCTGGCCGTCCAATGTGAGACATGTGGCTCATGTTACCTTCGATAGGTTCAATGGTTTCTTGGGCTTGCCTGTTGAGTTCGAGCCTGAGGTTCCCAGAAGAGCTCCCAGTGCAAGGTACATTGTCTTTTTTGGGTATAGTTAATTGAAATTAAGTTTCAAAATTGGGTTTTTCTTATTTGATTGAAATGTGAATGCGGAATGTTGGGTTGGTTCATTCAATTGAAATATTGTTGATTTTATCTTTGCCCACTGTATATTTTGCCATTTTATAAAATTATTGGAATTGCCAATTTTCTTTCTATATTTTATTGGTGGGGTTTCAATTTTTTTTCTCTATCTCTGTTATGTGGTTGTTTATGTAATTTGGATTTTTTTGGGCATGAATTGGCGAGATGTTCTTTCTTTTGATGTTGTATTACCCAAATGTAACTCTTAAAATGTGAATCCTTTTTGCTTACTTGTAGACGCTGATGATTGCACGTTTTGTTTTATTATCCAATTTGTGAAATTTGTTGCTTTTAATTGATTGCTGCTTGTTTTACTTTCCTTGTTGCGTCCAAACAGATACAATTCTGTTGCCAGAGGAAACAACTTGAAATCTAAAATATTGGGTATTTTGTTGGTTGATTGAAGGATAATTTTAGTTCTTCATTGCATATTATCTATTTTATGATCTTCTATTGCTTTTATTCTCTGGCTTTTGCATCGTTAAAACATTTCCAGTCTCTGTGTCTTTTATAAAATCTGAGTTAGTGTATCTTCACGAATAGAGAAAGAGGTGATGGTGTCACTTATTGAATAATGCACGTTTGAGGTGCTTCTCGAAAGACATTCAATTCAGAATTTAACCAAAGTTGTGGTGGACTTTTGTATGTGTAGTCTCTAGTCCATGGTTATTACATATCAGTTCAATATTGTTTCACCTGCAACCTTTCTTTTTTGAAGTCCTTTGTCATGGCTACCTAATTTATGGGCTCATATTGTTGAAGTGAGATACATTTTTGGGCCAGCCAATACAAGACTCATACCTGAAATGCCATCATGTTAAATTTGCTACCTTGTTTGTTTCATGCTTGGTTTTGCATGCAAGACTCATTTGCAATTGCTTTATGCTTAAAAACGTTTACCTAATAGTTTTATCTGGCTTCGACATAAGACAGTGGAATTTGAAGCAGAAAGCATTTCCTCTAAAGTTCTAGGTAATTCTTCTGATGATTTGGCTACCCCGCAACCTAAAATCAATTACTGATGCGTATTCAGTCCTTCATTTTGAGGCCTCTGCAGTTCAGACTTCAGTATTCCTAGTTACAATATTGATCAGGCCACGTGATTGGTAACATTCATATGAATGATTCCCCTCCCTGGTGGAAATTTTAGTCCTACCATCTCAATATATTCATAGTGTCCTTTAGGTAGATGTTATTTTCATGGGGCAAGCTTTTTACCTTTCCTTGTCAATCTTCCATCTAAAAACCATGTATTTGAATAATCTCATCTTGCTCTTGTTCGTTGTCATTTGTTTTTATTTGCATCCTTGCCATCTCTCTCTCTCTCTCTCTCTCTTCGTATGTACCAAATCTCAAACCTTGCTGGTTTAGAAGACATATTGAGCCTCCAACAATCAATGCTGTATCTAATTTCTGCCGCTTATTGGCAATCCTTAGATATTTGTTGCTGGATCCCTCTCCCCATACCCTTTGTCAGTTGACTTATAAATGGATCTACATCTACTAAGACTGTCAGAAGTTAGTTTGTAAGATACATATATTCACTTAAACACATTTGGTGAACCTTAGATTCTCAGTGGCAAGGGGAATGATTCTCCATTAGGAAATTTGCATGAAAGTCAATCTGATTCAGCGGCACCTCAGAAATCTGAACAAATGTTTGTAATTCATAAAAAAATTTGTATAGATCCTGCAAGTAAATGTTGTCTGAAATTTCTATTGTTTTAGATATTCTAGATTTGGTCATCAAGGCTCCTGGACTTGGTGGATATTATATGTCTCTTCTTATTCATACTTGATGACCGTGTCCTTTTTCAAGTTTACTCTATCAATTAACAACCATAATCTTTTATCTCTCTAATCGTCTGTGTTTTAAATTTTTTCATATGTAGTACAACTGTTTTCGGAGTTTCCACAGAATCTATGCAGTTGTCATACGACTCCAGAGGAAACAGTGTGCCAACAATACTATTGCTAATGCAAAGACATCTGTACGCTCAAGGAGGCTTGCAGGTATCTCACCTTTCTTCCTCCCTCAGTAACCTATCCTGTTATCATTATGCTACTTTGACAAGCTCTTTTAATTTGAGTTTTTTTTCTTGCTCATATGATGGGGCTTGATTGTTACATTTTTTCACTGAATTTGCTTTATATATACTTGTTTGGCCTTCTGAAGTTGTAAACTGTTCATTCATGTATCCAGGCAGAAGGGATTTTCAGGATAAATGCAGAAAATAGTCAGGAGGAGTATGTAAGGGACCAAGTAAACAGAGGAGTGATACCTGATGGCATCGATGTACACTGTTTGGCAGGACTTATCAAGGTATAGCTATGAAATTAACTCAGTTAACTCTTCATTTACAATTCACCTTGTTTGTGACATTTTATTTTGTGAATCATGGATTAACTAATCATTTAGGATGCACTGAGGTAATCATTTGTGAACTTTAATCAATTAAGGACCATCTTTTCTTGGGTTGATAAATTTTTCCTTCCATTTTCCTGTTGGGACTATAAAGGCCAAATGCTGCTAATAATCATGCTGAGAAGGGAGAACAGATATGTCTAAAATGGTGAATAACCCAAAAAAATAATTTATAGGAAATTATTTTTATAATTGAAACGCTGTTGTATTATCTGACAAACTAACTGAACCTCTTTTGTGGTTATAGCTAATTGAGAGAAACACTGATGCATTTGGCATAATGAGATATATTTCTTAATGTATATGTGTGTTAACAACAAATCAATTCAGGAAAAAATTGATCTGAAAGAAAAAATAAAAAAGGAAAAAGGAAAATGTCAGGTTCTCACTCAAGGTTAATCCTGCCAAAACTGTCTTGGAAGGGGTATCCCTAGGTGGTCTTATCAGTATTTTGCAAGTGGTGATTGCTCTTAGTGGTCTTATTCATGCATCTGCACTTGGCATTGAATCAAGAATATGTTTTGCATTTGGTTTATGATATTTTGATATACTATGCTGGAAAATTCCTCAACAACATTGAATGTTATTTTCAATTTACAAAACCTACTAGAAACCATTTCTACAAAACTTCATCAATTCCCCGACCTTTAACTAATTCATATTTAGCAGAACCAATAACAAACTCTATGCTTTTGCTCATTTCTTTTTGTAAAGCAAATAAAAATTGTGAAAAAACAATAAAAGAAAATAAGCTGCACTCCTTGCATATAGAGTATATTCATCACTTTGTACAATTATTTTGGGGCAGAAACATAGCACCGAAGAAAATTTGACTTAGAAACATTAGATTTTATCTTTGATTTGAAAATGAATGATATCTAGATTGCCTTGTTATCTACAATTAGCGATAATCTCATTTTCATATTTGAACTTGTTGAGGGAGGGTCATAAATTGTCATTAATTCCAAGTTCTCTGGCATACATCTTGTTTGTTCTTGCTGCCAAAGACATGTAAAATTGTCATTAATAAGTTCTGTAAGGAACTTAAAATCCAATGTTCGTGCCATTGTTTGTATACCGAATTTATGGTTATTCTTGATCCCATTTAGACATGATTGATTTTGAGTAATACTATTGCCTGTTTTAAATAAAGAATTTCTGATTTGAGGGCATTTGACTTGCCTCTTATTCTTTGTGTCCCAAAATAAATATTACAGTATTCTTATTTTCAAATTGGAACCTTGTCTTTCTGCATCAAATGGTTATGTATTGAATTGATTACATTTTGTTTTATTCTCAGGCTTGGTTTAGAGAGCTCCCAACCGGGGTTCTGGATTCTTTATCGCCTGAGCAGGTAATGCAATGCCACACAGAAGAAAATTGTGTTGAGCTTGTGAGGCTTTTACCCCCAACAGAAGCAGCTCTATTGGATTGGGGTATCAACCTTATGGCTGATGTTGTTCAACAAGAACATCTTAATAAGATGAATGCACGCAACATTGCGATGGTTTTTGCACCAAATATGACTCAGGTGAGTTTGTTTTCAATCTTTTATATTTTGGATGTTTCATCGAACAAACTTTCTTAAAAGAAAAAATAAAGCGTATAATTTAATCATTTGTGCAAATAGTCTGATTTGAATATGCTTGTTTTTCATGGCATGTAAGTTGGTTGAGCATTCTTTTACTTTCTGAAAGCAAGTTTTATCTAGATATCAATGAGACCTTCTTGTATTTCTCTTTGATTTTGGAATTTAAGTATATTATATACGTTTAGCTAAAGTGCCACATATAAATGCCATTGATTGATAAATTTTAACCTCTGATGCTTTGTTACTAATCCTGAATTTACCACTCCAATTTCCACATAGAGGTCATTCAGTTGGTTGTTAATTATGCTGCACATGGCAGTGCCCAATACAGATAGCACATGCCAATATCTGGTGCAACAATGATCTCTTATGACTTAATTTTGGTTGTAGATGGCAGATCCATTGTCTGCATTGATGTATGCTGTTCAAGTGATGAACTTTCTCAAGACTCTTATATTAAGAACATTGCGAGAAAGACAAGATTCCGTGATAGAGGAAATTCGTGCTCCTCGCTTGGAGCCTTTTGATGAGAATGGACACCAGAGCTCCTCACAATCTTGTGTGGAAGATACTGAAAACGATAATGAAGAGATAGAACGAGTCTTTTTTGCTGAAGAACCTGTTATGGAAGGTTCGGCACATTCTGGTCAGAAGAATGAGATAACTGATGAAGATCTGGGTCCTATAGCCTCTGTTGAGAAGTTAAAGGCTAATGTTGATCATGCTTCGTGAGGTTTCAGTCCAAGTTGATACCTTCATTTGTGAAACAGATGCTTGTGAAGTCAATGGTCTAAAGACGGGGGCAAACACTGGAAAGTGCATGATTGGGCAGTCAAGTAATTCAAACCTTAAAAGAGGGGCCAGAAGATTTGCCAGGCAGCCAAGTGTGCTTCATATAACTGGAACTGTTGAGAAGACAAAGGGAATCGGTAATCTGAGCTGTATAGATTCAAGAACAGAGCGTATAGAAGCTTGGCGATGAAGGAAGCTCAAGTGCAGTTATGCCCCAACTGATTCAACAACAATGTTACGCTGTAAGTTTGTTTGATTTGCAAGTTGTGAGGGAAAGTTTGTGAATTATCATGTATGATTTCTGCGTGCCGGGTTGTTTGCTTGACCTATTCTAATTCCGTGGATGACACTTTCATTCTATGATTCAACTAACATTTCATATTCTGCATTCAGTGCTGCCATCTGCTTAACATTGAATTTTTATTGATATGTTTGTTTCTTTTCTTGTGTTCATTTTTATTCTTCTTTCATAGCTATTATCTGTCTGCCTTATTTTCTTCTGAGATACTGTTAAATAGAAATTCAGTGACTCATTTTCTACACAAATTTGAGAGGTACATTCTGTGTTTCTTATTCATATTCAATGAGATAGTAGCCAAATGACAAGTTGGGGGACAAGTATACAATCCCGTACACAGGGACCACAGAATATAGAAAATAACAGAAGATGCTCACTGCTGCTGATAACCATAGACATTATGGGGAAGAAAATTACACACGATCAGTATTATGGCACCTCTGCTTATTAATATTTCAATATTTTTCTTTTATATATAATATTATAAATCAGGATTCAGGATAGGCCATCGAAAATGAATGATATGAGCCAATCGTTTTGCAAAGAAGGATCAATTGGGATATTCCCAGAGCTTCCTGGTAATGAAAATCACAGGAATAGAATACCAATATAGAGGAACTTGGTTGTGGTTTAGTCTCTTATCTAATCCATTTTAAAAAATATTTAAGCCTCTTTAAAATAATACTATTACCAGGTTAGCTTATTGTC
The DNA here is from genome assembly GCA_028052125.1 of Melia azedarach. Classification (NCBI taxonomy): domain Eukaryota; kingdom Viridiplantae; phylum Streptophyta; class Magnoliopsida; order Sapindales; family Meliaceae; genus Melia; species Melia azedarach. The sequence goes on from CM051395.1 coordinate 7,739,970, forward strand.
TCCATAACCTTTTATAATCTGAAACGTAAAATTTAAAACTTATGTCTTCTAAGTGTTATATTTATCAAATTGTACTGTAAAAAGTCTTATGCTTCTTATACTAGTATCTCAGTTCCACCTATATCCCTGTAGCCAAACAAAACAAATGATACTTCAAAGTATAAATTGTCCGTTTAATTTAATTTTCTTTTTATAGTTATTTCAAAGAAATTTTTTAACATTACATATCTTTTTTAATTTTTTTTAATGTCGATTAATTAATACTAAAGGATATTTTTTTAAAAATTAAAAAAAAATTATTAGAAGATGTTTGAATTTAAAATTTTTTTATCAGAGATTTTTTAATTTTTTTAAAATAGTCTTATTTTGTTTTAAAAATTAAGTTATTTCTTTATAATATAATTTTAAAGTCTGTTCATTAAAATAATTAAATAATTTTTTAAAAATTATTTGTGATAATTATATCATTAATCAATTTTTATTAAAAGTTCTTTTTATACTAATAATAATAAAAAAAAACTCTATTAGTAAAAGATTGAACTAAAAAACTTTCGGTCGTCGAAAATCTAAATCATTTGGTTTTGGCATATTGTGGATAGTTAGAATACAATAATTAATAGCTTCTGATGGGCGTGGGTTAGTGATATGATTCTGAGAATCACTTAAATTCTATGCATATCCGAGCGCTAACATCAATCTTAAAGATGTTTACAAAGGGAATTATAGATAATACGATGTTGTCTAGGCCAACGGTTTCCATTGTTTGAGCAATCACATCAGTATCTCTGGACACCACCTTAACATTGTCGACTTGTCCTGCTTTGATTGAATTTTGCAAAACCATCAAAAGAAGGTAGGCCCCTTTGCCATCTATAAATAAATAATATTACTGCATTGATTTACATACGAGTCATGTTATTATACAGTCGATGTATGTTACATTCATGAAAAGGGAGAATTTTAAGTTGATTTTTATAATCCAATGGTTCAAATGCAGCGTTTGTATACCATATAATCGTTGCGTTGCAGCCCTATCATGCGGTTATGGTATATTCAATATAAGTGAAAATTATCAAATAGAATTCGTTGGTTATTCTGACTTTACATTAATTATGAGCTTGCATTTTAAATAACCCAGTGGTTTAAACATATCATGCAACATCATCATTGTACTGTAACCCCATCTGGTAGAGTTAAAAAGTCCATTGAAAGTTTACACAAGTACAATTATTGCACGGTCTATACTCCTCATGGAGTATTTTAATTTGCAATTACCATAATATTATAGAAAATCAATCATGGAGTGGCCACCCAACCAACGAGCCGTATTTTATTTTGATAGAATCAAAATCTGCTTGAGAACTCGTTAAAAAATTTGCATACAATTTTGACCACTAAAACTGATATAAATACCCCCTCCCTCCCCCACCTCTCTCAATATCATGTAATAACCACCAATCCTTCCTTAATAAACTCCAACTGAAGACCACTTTTCTCTCTTGATTTTTTCAACCCAACCCCATGACAATCTCGTGCTCTCTTATTGTTTTTTCTATCGTCTCCCCCTCCAACAAGGCTGCTTAACCTTCTTTCATTGATTTCTTTCTTTCTTTTTCTCTCTTAATCTTAAGCATCAGTATCCAACATAAACAAACAGAATACTGGTTAGCCAAAGTATGGCTGCCTGTGAAAGCCTCCAACAGATATTTGAAAACAGATTACCTGAAAACCGAACAACGCTTTTTGATTCTCTCTCATCATGGAACCAAACCAAACCTGTAGACCAATCCACATTCATTGAAATGTTTGGTGAACTTCAGTGCAATGAAAATTCTCAATCTTCTTCTTCTTCTTCTTCCTCCACTGCTTCTTTTCCCATGTCTACTTCACTTTCACTTTCTTCATCTTTCACCTCTTTGCTTGACTTAAACCTACAAAGCAGCGAAGGTCTTGACATCAACAAGGATAACAAGAGGAGTCAATCACCAGACTCATTTGCAGGCATCCCAAAGATATTATATCCAGGTTCTCACACAAAAAGTGATAGCTTTTCTTCAAATTCTGAAACCTCGGTGCATAGTTTCAAATACACAGGCTGTCACAAGAAGAGCGATAGCTTTTCATCAATGAATTCTGAGAGCTTACAACTATGCACAGAGGGGCTTGGTTCTGAAAGCTTTGATGCTGTTGAGGACTTGCAGAATGAGGTGAATGAAGATTGGCAAAACCAGCGGGAAAAAGTGAGTGTTACAAAGCATTCACAAACAGAAAATCTATGTGGTGAATTCAGGAAGGCAAGAACAAGCAGTGGAGGATTTCCCCCTCCAATTTCATGTATAGGACAGAGTGGTAAGCCTTGGGTTTGCTTCAAGTCTTACAGGCATGGTGGAAGGTTTGTCCTCAAAGAGATAAGAATGCCCGGCCAAGAGTTCTTGCACGCATGCAGGGAAGACGGGCGATTGAAGCTGCAGTTTATTCAACCGAATGAAGACATCCTGGAGTTACAAGAAGAAGAAGAAGAAGAAGAAGAAGAAGGAGAAGAAGATTATGGTGAAGAAGGAGAAGAAGAAGAATTAGAAGTATTAGAGGAAGAAGACAATGGACTTATCAGTGATGTTCAAGAAGGGGAAACTGAGGCTGATACCAGAAGATGTGAAGCAGGAAATGATTTGCAATAGGTAGAGAATTCCAGCTTCGGGGGGATTATTTCCAGATTCTGTGAAGGGATAGGGCAAATCAGTAGAGAACAAAGAAATGAAATCAACTTTGCTGTCCATAGGGTAGTCTTTTTTTCTTCCTCAGCTACTCAAAGAGGAGAAAATGAAAAAACCAAGCTTTTTTTTAATCAAATCTCCGCTTTTACATTTTGCAATTGTAATTTGCAAGTGATTAGATGTTGACAAGATCACAAAACATTACATGGAAAACAAGCGTTAATCAGAACATAATGATTCTTGAAATACTGAGAATTAGAGGAAATCAATAACTTTCAGTGGAACGAACTCATTTTCATTCAATTAATTTTCTCGTGACAGTAAAAAAATTCTCATGCCAATGTCTCAAGTGACGCCTCGGTGGAAAGAGCACAATGAATTGTGCCAACATTCAACCTGGAAGGAGTTATGAAGATAACAACCATATCATATCTAATCAAATCCGATCCCATCCAACTTAAAAGGAGCAAGACATCTGCATGGCCCCAGGTGGATAGATATCTCATGTTCCAACGTAGACATTGGGCCTAGGAAGTAATAAAGAGGATAATATCCAGCTAGCATATGGTATCATATCTGCCAATATGGTTGTAGCCATAACAAAACTCAAGCAATAATATCTGGCAAAATGGAGATAACTTCTTGAAACCCCTGCAAAGACAGAGAAGCAAAATTGCATTAGAGAACTACAGCATGGTAAATATGGTTTGACACATTGAAGTTTCACGTCAAAAGGTTCTAGCTAGCTTACCCTAGAAGTGAAGCAAAGGTTAAAAATTGGAATTGAAACATAAAATTTCTGGAAGTGAAAGTTTACAGCCAAAAGTAAAACCAGAATCAAGACTACAGACTACAGCAGTGACAACAGAAGTGTAACTTCATGTGACCCAAAACAAAAATTAGATCATGACATGTGAAACTACCAGCTACATGGATTCTGTTTACACATGTAATGATCTGAAACACAAGATCACTGTGGTCCTAAATCAATCTATGCCTAAAGTACAATGAGAGCCACAAAATGAGTATATGTCATGTTAAAACCTAAAGGCGCACTTAAATAATACATGATACAGATAAGGATCCACACTGGTATGCCATGAATTGACAGAGTGATAAGGAACTATTCAATTGTTATTCAGCAAATAACACATCTAACATAAAAGCAATGATTAAAGTTCAATAATGTATATCCTCCATCAAGCAGAAAGGGAAATCAGAAGGCATGGCACATCAGAAGGAAATGACTGAAATCCCATATAATTCGAGCTTTATGGCCTCAGATCTTTCAAGCTCTGGTCCAGCGAAGATTTTTTGGCAAGTAGTTGCAATAAAACTCATTTAAAACTTTTCCAGAAATGCTTGTAAGTACAATAATGCAGAGATCTTGTATGGAAAGAACATAAGATTTCCTCCACCAGACAAATGCCAAGATAAATGTCCCAATCCTTCAGCCAAGTAGACAAACAATAAAGCCATACCCACATGTAGCTCATAAAACAAGCCTAAATCAGGGTTTCGCACCATTTCTTTGTTGGCATTTGGGTTATGATACTTGAAGCAAGCTCTTTAACTCCCGCCTATCACAGAGATCTCAAGATAACAATATAGAAACAGAGAACTCAATGTTACACTCTAATTTCTAAAAGATTTTATCAATCCTACTAACATTCAAGTACAAATTAAGTAGCTCATATCAGATATATGACAATGACATGAGAAGAAAAAAATCTGATAACAGACTCCTCGATGATAAACTTGTATCTTGACTGACATGCAAATACGAACATGGTAGCACACAAATTTGAGTTTAATATGGATATGCCTTGATACCACTTCATAGGATGCAATTTATCATTTGCTTACTTTGACATAGGTGCTAGATAAGTCAGAGAGAGAGGGGAGAGAGAGAGAGCATAGCCAGAGTGCCTTTGAACAACAATTTGGAGATTCAATAGTCTCAAAAATGTTGACTCTGGATTTTTATATCCCAACACTAGTAACATCATCCAATTCTGCATTTTATTTTCCCCATTTCCTGAAACAAAATACATGGTGGTGAAGGTTTTACATTTTTTCACTTCGAAGTGAAAAGATCCCTTTCAATTACCTTTACAACAGGTAGTAAAGATAGAAGGGGCATAAAATTATGGTGATGGATTGCTGCCATCTAATGTCAGAAGAGCTTTATACAATTCTGGGCGTCGGTCACGAAATACTCCCCAACTATATCTCTTGTATTTGATTTTATCAAGATCAAATTGAGCAATGAGAATGGCTTCCTCTTTATCATCTGCAGCAGCAACAATCTCTCCTGTGGGGCCTGTATTCACAGGATCAATATGTAACTATATTCACAATAAATACATCAGCATCATCTATGCGAATTAATGGCATGCCCAAAAACTAAATACCTGCTATAAAGGAGTTCCCATAAAATGTGATTTCACTGTTTCCATGTTCTGTATGTATTATTTCTTTTCCAATGCGATTTGAAGCCACTAGTGGTACCTAAATTTGTCAAGAAAAGGTCAAATCCTCAAACAAACTCACATGCATCCAATCTAATTATTTTTAATACGAATTTCCAAATCTTAACTATTCCAACAACCCCCACCCACCACACCCCCGTGTGCCCTTACTAACACAAAAAAAGGCAAAAAAGTAAAGAAAACCAGGGAAAAAAAAAGGAACAGGAGAGAGAGAGAGAGAGAGCATAAAAGAAGTAAAAAGGTTAATTCTGAGAGAAAGGAGGGAGCACGGTAAAGAATAACCTTTATTTGAAAATACATATAGCCAAAGGAAAAAAAATTGTGGATAATTAATAAGCTTGACTGAATTGATTGAATTCATATAAGGTTGGACCTAATATTATATCAACTCTTACCAATAGGCACACAAATATTTAACAAGGCTTCACAAACTGACCCAGAATCAATTAGAGCAATTTCACAACAAAACACAATTCCCAGTCCACCAGTCCACATAGCTTACCACATTAGCCCCAGCATGTCCTTGCATCACTCGTTTCCAGTGATCAGAAGAATCAAGTCCATCATCTTGAGGTTCAGAACCAATAGCAGTGGGGTAAAACAATATCTCAGCACCTTGCAGAACCATTGCCCGGGCTGCCTCTGGAAACCACTGGTCCCAGCATATTGCTGGCATTAACAACGTAGCACTTAGTTTCAATTTAGCTCACCTCCGATTCATAAATAACATGATGAAACAAAACAAACAATTTCAATATGCACATGTCAAGAAAGAGTAAGAAAAATTAAGACTATTATGCAGAAACTAAAGCAAAAGATTTTTCTCATAAAATTTTATGTTAGTTCATCTATTTATTTATTAGAAGCATGACCCAGTGAAAGAATAATAATAAAAAAGTATAATTTTATGAAAAATATAAAAATAAAAATAAAGCTCCTTACCAACTCCAATTTTTGCAAATTTTGTTTGGAAGACCTGTTCATCAATACCAAAAGACAAGTTAACTTGTAAACGCAAATCATCAAGAAACATTGGAACCACTGGAAGGGATAATGTTTAAATTAAAATTATAACCAGCACCAACCTTAAAGCCAGTGTCCCCTGGATTGAAGTAGAACTTTTCCTGATAGCCTGAATCGGTGTGAAAAATATTTCACCAAATGTTAAATTAAAAGGAAGACACTGCATATCACTATTCAAACAAAGAAGCATTCATCTTAGCAGCTACCTGGTCCATCTGGGATATGGGACTTCCTATAGAGTCCAAGATCAGATCCATCAGCATCAATAATGGCAATTGAATTGTAATGGGCATTATTTGCCTCCTCAAAGAAGCTAACTGGTATCACTACACCCAGCTCTTTAGCAAGCCTCTGCATCCTACACAATGCACATATGCATTTGAAAACTTTTCTACAGCATCCCAAATCAAAATCAAATGAAATTGGACGTCAAACCAAACCTATTTATTCATTCTGGTGTAATAACCATGGCATTAATCAACAGTGTATGCAAGCATATAGCTCTGTCAAAATAAAATTCATCAGCCCAATACAAGCAAATACATTTACCTGAGAATTGTAGGGTGGCCTTTATATGGCTTAGCTCGCTGAAAGAAGTCCTCCCTTTGTGCTTGACAGAAATAATAACCCTCAAAGAGTTCCTGATGAAACACATTCAAATGTAAGACTAAGTAATATCAAGATGCAAATTAAGAACAGAGTCATGTGAAAATGTTGTGTTGGTGACGTTCTCTAGTTTGTAACATAAAACCTACGAATGCCACCATCAATTACAGCAGCAACAGATAGATAGAAAACATAATGGAATAAAGGAGACCCACCATTCATCTGTCTAACCATGAATAACCTGATTTTCTTATTAAGGCCAGCGTCCTTATGCTATCTATTGAAGGGAAAAATAAGCCAACAGCAGCATAAGTTTTTTCAACTCTGTTGCAACTACATGCAATGCTGGAATAATTTGAATCACATAATTCCAATTGAAACATCAGATGAATGCCCGCCAGCATCACCAGGAACCAAACATACAAATAGAATATGTTAACGGTAGGTTTGAAAAGACAATTTTGCTTGATTGTAAAAGATTTAAAACTAGCAGAGGCTTGTCACAAGGCAATATATTCACAAACTTGCCTCTTTTTGGTTATTTTCTTCCAATTTAGCATTTGCATGATACATGAACTTTTTGGAGTTACAGGGAGGATAAGACATTAAGACATCAACAATTGTGTTTAAAAACAGAAAAACCAAAAAAATAAAAAGTAAAAAGCATGGTACAGCTCCAAAGATGAATGCAGTCTACCTACCTGGTCACAATAAAATTGATCCTAAAGAAAAATGTATACTTTGATAAGAAGCATACATAGGTACACTCAAGAGCATTTACCTGAATAAGAATGATGTTTGCACCCTTTTCATGAGCAGCTCTAACCAGCCTGCAAAGAAGAGGGTCATTTTGGAAAGGTAATTGCAAAAATAAGAAGGGACGGTAAAGGGCTGGAAAATATTGTTAAAAAATATTCCATCAACAATAAAAAGTAGTACTATTAAAAGTAAAAGGGTGCCTAACGTACCCTCAATTCAAGCCTTGATTTCAACCCCATTTAAAAAGTGACAAATTCTCTTATTTCATGATAATTATTTGATATTGGTCCCAAGAAAGTAGAAATAGAACCTGTCTAATGCAAAAAAGTAAGGGTTCTTGTCTATCTAAAATAGTATTTTATCATGATTGAATTTATATAGAACCTACATATTAAGTATATACATGTGACAAATATGCTCAAAGACATGATCACACATGGAAAGGCGTGTGCAAGCATGGGAATATGTACACATAGAGATATGAGAAATACAAAGGAAGAAAGCTCCAGTGAGTAAAGAGAATGGAACTGCCAAATATTGGGCTAATGGGAACATATGACAGACAAATGATGACATGTCCCTGGCTACTTAGGTACAAGAAATTAATCCTTCTTACTAAAGCAAATACTAAAAGGAAATCTCTTTCAATTGATATGCTAGATATCTCCCACATTCTTTCAAATATGTTACTCCTATTGGATCTAAATCATTAGCCTTTGCCGGCTTTCCAGCGCACAGCTCAGTAAAGTCAGACGGCTTAACCTAAGACATTGGCAGCTTCAGGGTTGAACATGCAAATTAAACTTGGAAACATTGAATTATCGGTCTAAGTAAAATATTTTTGGCCCTTGAATGCACATTGGTCTTTGTAGTTAGACCTCTCTGAGATTCTTGACAAGCTAAGTTATCAAGCAAACTCTTGTGGCGGATAGTTTAAAGTCTGTATATGTACTAGCATTGAAGAAGATTATATATTTTGTCTTTATGCTCACAGACCAGAATAGGTGCTCAGGATCATTCTTACAAGAGTTGAAGCTCTTAATTGGTTCATAAGATCATAGCTAATGATAAATTTGAAGAGAAAAATAAATTTCAATGAAATTACTCGAAACCACCCCAGTTAATCAAAGCAAAGCCAGGTACATCCCATGAACAGACCAAAAAAATAAAAACCCACAAATCTAAAGTAGATGAATTATCCCTAAGCAAAAACAATCTTATGAAATTCGAAAAGGAGGAACATCCTTTCTGCGTGGATTAAAGTTAAAAGCAAAAAACTTGAATCACCGAAATTTTTAAAAAATAATAATAAAGCAAAGAAGAGGGTAGTAATAATGATAGTGAGACCTTTCAGCGTTGGCAAGATTAGTAGAGACATTATCAGTGCAAGCGAATTGCAGAGCCGAAACCACCACTTCACGCCTCTTTCCATTCTCCATTTCTTCTTATTTTGCAGAGAATTGAAGAACACAAAGTCACAAGCGGTGTCTGCCAAACTCCCCTACGCAACCACGACTAGTTGAAGTAATAAGCTCGTTGCGTCTCACCAGCCTCGGATTTGTACTAGGTCTCTCACCCACAGTCTCACTTTCCCTTCTCTAAAAAAACAAAAACAATATATATATATATATATATATATATATATATATATATATATATATAGTAGGGTATACTGCTTTCACGACAAAAATGTCTCTAATCCGACGTAGGAGAGGTGAAGCTTCAAAACAGTAAAAATAAAAAATCGTTTTGACAAAGAAAGAAGTTAAGGATTAGCAGTAACTGTTGCACTTGCACTCTGAATTCTTGCAATTATGATGATAACATTAATATTAATTCTCTTGGGTAACAGAATTAAACAATTTTATCACCTCCCTTCAAATGCAAGTACCCGTCTGAATAAAAATTTAAAATATTTATTTATGTATTTAATTGTGTAGATACATATCAAATCACATGTAAATTAATCTAACATTAACTAGATATTTTAATAATTTTTAAAAAAATTAAAGTGTATAGATATAAGAAAATATAGGTGTATTTATCAACAGATCCTAAAGTAGTGTTACACTTAGAAATGTAATTAAAATTTTATTTTTTAAATAACTATATTTATTATTTAAAATTTTGTTAATGAAAATAATAAATACAAATCACTACAACGTGCAAATTAAATTAGTCTTATAAAATATAACTAAATACCATAGAAATCACTCGAATCTAGTAATATTATAGAATATATTAGGGGTGATAATTTTTTACGCCGCCTATTAACCCAACACAAGTTTGAGTGTATTTAAAATAACAAAATTAATAAATATGTGATAATAATATGATACAATTAATAATTGAGTGGGTTCGAATTTAGAAATTTTGACACAATATTATTAAATTAATTGAATTTGAGTTAATTTAAAATAGTAAAATGGTTTAAGTATATTATTTCTATATTTAGTAGAAAAAACTCCTATCTTAGAGCTAAGCGAGTATTCTTACCACTGAACAACATCAAGGATATTAAGGTCCTTAAAATTTAACTAATTGGCCATATAATCTTAATAGTTTGAAAATTCATCTTAAAAATTAGTCTGTTATTCAGATGAAAAAATATGATTTTACATTCATACTCTTATTGATTGTTATATTTAAATCCTCCAAATTTTTGAAAAATAGAACACCTAATTAAATTTTGAATAATATAAAAATATCGTTAATTTTAAAAAAATGTAAAAATAAACGTAATTAATTATTTATAATAAAAAATCATTATTTTATACCTATATTATTATCTTAAGTTATCAAAAGACATATAAAATGATTATAGTATTATTATTTCTATTTTTTAATATAATTTTATTTTAATATTTAAATTTAAAAATTATAATAATATTTTGATCATTAATTATTTTTTCTTTCAAAAATTTGATGTCAATTTTTTACATTATTAATTATATATAATTAATATTGTCAATCTTAAGTTATTAATTTTTTGTAATATTAATTGTTAAATATTTTACAATGTAAAATTTGCTATAAAAAGGATTAAAATTTTACAACATAAAAATTTTAAATTTTATTATTATTAATTATAAAAAAAGTTAAATGGCCTATTTTGGGGAATTTGACAAAATAGACCATTTAATATTGTTAAAATCTCTAAAATAGAGTATTTAAATTTTAAAATTAATAGTAAAAAAATTATGTTGTAAAATTTTTTACAAATAAATTAAAATTTTCACATTGTAAAATTTTAACTATTTTTGATAATAAATTTTACATTATAAGAAATGTTATAATTAATATTTAAAAAATAAAAATTTAGAGATTTTGATAATGTTATGAATAGATATAGACTATTTTTATTAAAAAAAATTTAAAGAATTTATATATAATTAAGGGAAACTTTCACATACTTCCCATGAGGTTTGCCAAACTCACATCTAGGGAGATTTTATGACGTAATTCACATTTACCGCCTTTGTCAGTTAACAAAAATCCACTTTTTTTGTTTGGTTCAAGGGCAATAAAAATATTTCTACCGGATATAGCCATTGATAGAATGAACCTTATCTCAATTTGTGCTCTTACTCAAACTTAGCTCTCTCTTTGTTGCTAGAATAAAAAATCAGCTTTAAAACAATCATCTTTCAAATCTAAAAAAGAAAATCGCTTCAAGCATTGTGCTAATCAAGTAAATTTGGGATATTAGGTATGGGAGGGAGATTTCGCACCAAAGAAGCTGATATCATGACCAATGATGTGATGTGATCCAAAACTCAGAGATAGACATATATATGATGTGAAGGGTAAATTTCGTGTCAAACCGTTCACTAGAAGCTGGGATTAGTTTCAAAACACAACACAAAAACAATAAGAGGTTGCTCATGTTTTGGGTTCGACAAAAAAAGAAGCAATTTCATAGATTCAGCAATTGCAAGGTAAAATGTAACTTTTTTGGGGTTTCTCCATTCGATTGAATTTTGTATATTTTTTATTTGACTTTATATAATAAACACTAGATTGATTGTTATGTGGTTTAATTCGCTTATTTTATAATTTTTCTTTTGTGAGTTTGTGATATTTATTTTCCCTAATTAATTTGAGATTGCATGGTAGTTGGTTTGATTTAATTTTTATTTCCTCAATTAATATTTATTCCTTATGTGCGTTTGATTTAACTTTACTACTATTGAATTGCATGATGGTTGGTTTTATTTTGGGGTTAATTTGATTTAACATTATTGCTTCTGCTACTTTGGTATTGTGTTTAAGGCAACTTGTCATGGTTGTGGGACATTTTTTTTTTTTGGGTTTTACCATGCTTTGATGCTGCTAGTATGTGTGCTTTGAATTCTGATCTAATTTTCTCAAATCTTTTTCCTGGGTTTGCTTTTGCTTTGGTGCTGCTGCGTTGTGTGTTCATGTTTGAGAAAATGATGTAAGTTATTTTCTTATATGTTGCAATGTGTGTGGGGATGTTTAAGGTCATTTATTTTCAATATTTGCAAGTTTTAAGTATATTATGATGCTACTGGTATTTATAGCATGTAGAAGGTAAAATATTGTGAATCTTTTAAGGCCATGTGGTACTCTGCTAAAGACTCTTGTTGCTACTTATTGAATCAATTCCAACACACAAAATTATGCTAGGGTGTTATTTTGATGTGTGTTAATGTGATTTATGTGCATATAATGTGAATTTTTTGTATTTAAAGGAGTAAAGAATAAATTACCAACAGAATATCCCAACTAGCAATTGTTAAGTTAGAGAATTCTGCAATCGGCAACAGCAGTAGAAGACCAACCAAATAACATTAGATATTAATAGATATAAATTGAAAGTTGGGGACACCCCAAGAATCTAGATGAAAGTTTTTGCAAATGAGAAGAGGATCATTCCACCAACAGAAGGAAGAAATTCGGCTTTCAATTGCAAAGAAATTTTGATTTTAAAATTATGCTTATTTAACCTTTTGTACTATGTCGCGGACGCTGGTGACGATCGATTGTCGTCTCTAGCTTCAGTTAGTCTTAGTAATTGTACGAAGCAACGTGTAATAGGTGGCTCTCGGTTTTGGTCTATTAGGTTGAAGAGCTAACAGCGAAAAAAAAAAGATATCGATGCATTAGTAGCTTTCCGGCAAGTGTCACAGGCCGCAGGCAATTGTTCATTATGGCAATTGCTAAGTGGTTTGAGGCAAAATTAGTGCAAGTAAAGGACAACATCCAAACAAGTTTGGATTTTGGTCATTTGGAATTTCAAAAATTCAGGGTCAGATCATTGCCTATCAACCCGAAATAAATAAAAAAGTAGGAAAAATGTTGAACCCAAACCCGTTTCTGTACTCGACCCAAATGTTTGGGGCCCAAAAGAATGAACCAACAAGATTTGATAAGTAAATAGTGGAACAATAATGAAAGGCTTTTTCATTTTCAAGATTATAGTATTTAAGATTCAAGTAAGTTATATAATTGGTGATAACTTTATCTAAGATTACGGATCACAAATCATTTTAAAGTCAATCCATGTATATATTTATGAAAATATTGATAAAATAAATTATAAAAAATTTTAACTATCTAATCCAAGAATCACCTTCGAGATAAGTTGACTAGTAAAATATTATTTAATTTTTTTAATACAATATTCTAAATATTATTTTATAGATGATATAAAACTTTTATTTTATTTATTTAAAGATTACTTAATAGATAATATAATTATCTTATTCATAATAAGAATATTAAAATATGAATGGGCTTTTATCTTTCAAGGTCGCACTCCTAATATGACCTAAAGTCTAATCCTTGATTTAAAAAGGTCGAGCCTTCTATAAAAATTACAATCGCCGTTACAATGAACACTTTGGCAATCTGCTGTTAAGAGAAGTTGTTTGGTTTATGCCTATGGGAACTGTCGTTGTTGTTTCATGCTCTGCTGTTGCCACATTTGTTTGCTATTGCTAGGAGTGTTGCTGCCCTACTTGCGTTATGTAATTTCTGGGTTATCATTCTATTTTTCGATTAATGCAAACACTTGTTGCTGGTGCTATTTTTCACCTAATTTCTAGTTGGTTGAAAAGTGTTTGATGTGCTGTCTTGTTAATATTTTATCTTCCCATCTGCTGCTAGCTATAAATTTTGCTGCTGCTGATATTATGTTGTTTGCTGTCTGCAGCAAAGAAAACAACAGCCTAGTTTTTTCTATTTTGCAGCAAAAAGATTTATTTTAATACTTTTTTTCTTGCTTTTTTGTGCTGTTTAATGAGCATGAAGAACCTTCGTATCCCTCTAAAGGCAAATTTAGAAGACAGCATTCTAATATCGACATGAGTAGAGTTACGAGTAATGGTTTGAGTGGTCATTATAGGTGGCATGGTGGATCCACAAGAGGCTTTGGTGGTCCAAAAAAGAGAAGAACTGAGGCTGCTATTAAGACTCCTTCCTAGGTCAACCATTCACTAGAGAAGAAAAGTGCTAAGTGGGATATTATGCCTACAGAAGTATCTTCAGTTCCTTCTAATGCCCAGACATTAAACTTAGTTGCATCATCAAATGCACTTGATGTGGTCAGTTCCATCCCCTCACTTTGATAACAACAAACCCTCTTGCTAGGATATCTCTCATTGCTTTTTTGGAAAAGCTACATGTCTCCATTGACTATGTTCAACTGACACAAGCTACTCAGCCTATGAGGAGACTTTATGTTGAAAATTTACTGTATCTCACTGGTGATTTTAAAAAACCTCGCGAATTGACTTAAGTTACAGGCATGATTCTGGTTGTATTGACTGCATCTTTTGGTGTAACAGGTTATTCTTTACCTTGGGACCAAATTAGGTATTGGGCAGTCAAAATTGTAACAGGCATACCAGAAGCGATTCCAGTAATAGGATCGCCTTTGGTAGAGTTATTGCGTGGAAGTACTAGTGTGGGACAGTCCACTTGGACTCGTTTTTATAGTTTACACACTTTTGTATTACCTCTTCTTACTGCCGTATTTATGTTAATGCATTTTCTAATGATACGTAAGTAAGGTATTTTTGGTCCTTTATAAAATAAAAAATATATAGATCATAGTGATTTGTAATCAATCCTTTACTTTTGAGAAAGCTGTGATGGATTTTCTTAATAACTTATTGCTCTCTTCAGGTGTTAATCTTATACTGAAATCAGATACACCATTTTTTCTTATTTGTTTTTGGAAACATCTATAATAATACTTAATAGGTTGGTTTGGCTTTGACGCCTCTATTTTTGACAACATTATATACAAATTAATACAAACCCTTTATTTTCAATTCTTAAATTTTTTTTATTTTTATATTTTTTTCAACATCAAAAGTATCACTAATTGCTTGATTCATAATATTATAGTAGTTAGTTTCAGTTTCAACGGTGTCTTCTCAATCTCAATCGCACATCAATTAGCTTAGGTTAGCTTATATTAGCTTACTTATTAGCCATGACAAATAAATTTTAACTTTATTATTATCTATACTCCACAAAAAATGACAACATCATGAATTTAAATTACTAGTTTCTCTCTATCCAATACTACATAAACATTAAACATAAAAGAAAAAAAAGAAAAAGCTAGGAGTAAAGGCCTTAGATCTCTGCCATGCATTAGTTATGTAGTAAGTATTTTTTATCTTATCCAGTGATGCACACTTTATGTTTGTCATGCATATTAGTACAAAATGTAATTTTTTCTGTCTTACAATATCTTTTTCTTGTGATGGTTGTACCTTCTCTAGCTTTATTCTCATATTCAGACGCCCAAAAAAACCTTGTTGAATTGGCAATATTTTTTTGGCTCCTTTTTCTTTTGTAGGTCCATACTGAATTTTTTTGGTTTTATTTATTGCTTATTTTCATTCAAATAATTTATTTTTATTATGTGGAAATTTGTTTTTTTTTTTCTTCACTTAAAATGTTTAGAAATAGGTTTAAGCTTTTTAACATTTGCTTCTTTGGTTATCTTCTGATTATTTGATTATTTGGTTATCTTCTAATTATTTTGATTAAATACAAATTTTAATGTTATTAGAGAAAAAGAAAAGATAAATGGATTTGTGTGAATTTATATTTTTAATGACTTCCATACTTCTTATGAACAAAAAGTAAATAGTATAACAAGTGGAAGAGACTTGCACTCATATTCTTTTTGAGTTAACAAGCACTTTACATTGCATATAACTCAACCCACTTCCTACCTATAAGAACATGACCTAAACTACTTGATTTTCTTTTCTTTTTTCTTTCTAATTTTTTTTAAGGCATATTGGGTCCTGAAAGTTCTGCTGCCAATATTTCAATTTGACATTTTGTGTTTGTTGTCTTTCTATAAATTGCTTATAGGCTGCCAAACACTTTAAAATTACTTATGGTTAAATACTTCATTCCATTTAAATTGTGAATCATATTTGGACCACATTTGCAATCTTTAGATGCATGCCTTCAGTGGCCCTTTTCCAATCTAAGTACACTACTTCACAAATGTCAACTACTTATTGGTGCCTTAGCTTTGTTTTTGATAATTTTGACTTGTATATTGCCAAACGAATGTTGGGTTTCTTCTCCCTTTTCACTATTTTCTTTTACCTAATAGTTGTTGCATTGAAGCTTAAAAGAAAAGAGCACATTGGTGCTAGTATCTTCAAATCGAAAAGCTTGGAAGAAGGTATGGTCTTGTCATTAGCCATTTTGGATTACTAAAGGTATATGGTTAACTTATATGGATATATGTTGTGGATTCAAGTGACATGGTGGACTTTTGGAGAGGGTGTTGTTGGAATTTTTGTACTTGGATGTGCACTTGCTTTTGGATTCACTCATTCATCATATTAAAATGGCTTTGAAAATGAAATTTGATCATTTTCTATTAATATTTCAATTTTTTTAAGCTAGATATCAATTATCTAGAATAAAAAATGGATGGTTTAGGATTAGGAAGTGAAAGGGCTGATTTCACATTTTAGAAACTAGCAGCCAACTTATAAGAAATTTTGGGACCGATTGGTATTGTTTTATTGGACAAATGACATACGAATGGAATTATGCAGATGTCTAGTTTTTGTAAAATCTTTCACAATCTAATTCAGATATTTTTTTAAGCAGATATGTAAGGATTAATCCATAAAGGTCACGATCGTCTAAAAGATGCAATAGGCCAGAATTATGATTTATTTGGGACGAATATAGTATCACAAAGAGCACAAATTACATATGAATCTAAAGCCTCGGACATCAAAAGTTCATAGAATTTTACGGTACTCGATTCAGATATCTCTATAGAAAGATAGGACTCCATGAACGAAGATTGGTCAAAAGATATAATAGAAATAGGGCAACCAAGAAGAACTAGTCATGAGGATTTGATCAACCGAAAATCATAATCGATTGACCAAAATCTAGAAGTTTTCTATCTCTGAAAATAGATTAAAATACAAAGTTTTCAAACCTGTAAACAATATCATAAACAGTGACCATAAATATTGTCTGTGAACAGTGTTTAACTTTATTTGTACTTAATTATATTCTATATTGTCTTCATTTGCATCTAAATGGAATGCAAATTTTTCTAGTACATGTGATTTTATTTTGTACTTTTACATGTCAAATAGAAAGATGATAGAAATATGCATTGGAAGCTTCAACTTCATTTGAAGCTAGAGGGCATCGAAGATCTAAACAGTCACTTCAAGCTTGAAAACTTTTGTACGAGTATTTGGTATTTATTTTGTAATTAAATGGTAAAAAATGTTGAATAGGTTCATTATTAATATACTTGTATAGTATACATGAGAATATTTTATCTTTTAGTTGCATTTATTCCGAAAGATAGAATTTGTTTTATAATTTTTGGACTTTAAAATTTGATTTGCGATCTTTTTTTAGTATTAAGAGCAATGGCATGTAGCATCAATTTTGTTATTTATGTCTAGAGGCTTTCAATTCAATATTTAAAAATATCATAACTAATTGCAGGGGTCTCGCTTATTATGGACATACACACGCATCTAGTTCAAATGAGCGCTATTGTTAAGTGTTAATAAATCTTATACTACATAGTACACTTAGATGAATTTTTATTTTCATTTCAAATGCAATATCACTAGTATCCTCCTCTGCCTTTACAATAAATTTCTTATGCATTTTCACTTTGTTATATGCATGCAAAGAAGATTGGACATTTAGTTGCTGATAAATATTTATTATTTTATTGAAAAAAAATCGATATTTAAGCTCATAAATATTAATGTTTAGATCAATTGTAGTTATTAATTTCAATATTTTTAAAATTTCTAATAAATTTCTTTATAAAAAATGATGATTAGTCCAATTAATAATAGTTATTTAAAAAAAATTATTGTCTTTAAAATTTGACAAAATATAATATTATTTATAGAAGTATAATTATTTTAATTAATAAAAAAATATGATTGATAAATATATATATATCACAAATGAAAGACACATTTTTCTTATGTGTCAAGTTTGTGTCACAAATTCTAAAAAAAGTAAACTGTGTCAAGTAAATGTCTAAAATATTTCACACAAAAATTAAGAGTCGTTATTCATTGGTTAAGATAGCCAATTTTTTTGTAGTAGTGTTGTGGGAGTTACAAGGGTTGTGTTTTACATGGCAACTATGTTGGTTTCGAGAGCAATTTGTGCGAAGGAAAAATGTAAGTTCATATATATATAATAGGGAAGGATTTAGCCATTACAATTACAATTGCTAAATCCCCCATATTTTGCTTCATTTCCTGCCCATTTATACTGACTTGATAGGATGCTTCTCAATTGCAACTTTATTTGACATTAATATTGGGGGTAAATTAGACTTTTCATTCCAAAATGGATGGGACCAAACAGAAAAGTGGATTTCTGTTAACTGATAGGGGAAGTAAGTGTGAAGTACGCCATAAAATTTCTCTAGATGTGAGTTTGGCAAACCTCATGAGAGGTGTGTGAAATTTTCTCATATAATTAATATAAGGTTTCAACACATACCTCCCATAAGGATTGAGACTTTAATATTTAAATAGAATGTTTGAATTAAGGCATATTTTATCTCCCATTGACCGTTAGTTGACCATTCATTTTAATTTAAATGATTATAATACTTTTAGTTATTTTAAAATAAATTTAAAAAAATTCAATTCTAATTTATTTAATGTTTAAAAAATTAAAATAATTAAAATTTTAATTAACGATAAGTTTGATTTATATTTATTTAATATTTATTTAAAATTAAAATTTTAATTAATAATATTTAAAATTAATAATTTATCTATATTGATATATTTTTTTAAATTTCTGTTGTTGATAGTTTTATTGAAGTTTTTGAACAAATTCGAAAACCTAAATTTAAGTTTATGAGTTGTATGATTGATGTTAAAGTAATGATTTAGTGTAAATATGTATGACATAAAATTTTATATTAAAGAATTTTTGTAAGAATAGTTAGGTTGATAAGGCTATAGAATTATTTAGTAAAAAAATTAAAAGAAATATGATTATTACTAGAGAATTTACCAAAAAAAAAGAGTAAAAAAGGCAACCGTTTGCATATTAGAAATTTAATATTTGGATAAATATAATACATGAATAAAAAATTAATGAAATTATTATTAATTAAAATTCCTAATTTGAATAAATATTAAATAAATATAAAATTAAAATTATCAACTTAAATTATCATTAATTAAATTTCTTAATTTCAACAAATATTAAATAAATATAAAATTAAATTGTTAAATTAAATTATCTTTAATTAAATTTCTAAAGTTAAATAAATATAAATTAAAATTGTTCTTAATTAATTTTAGTTATTTTAATAATTTTAAAACATTAAATATATTAAAATTATATTTTTAAAATTTTAATTTTAAAAGTAATTAAGGATATTATAGTTATTTAAATACAAATAAATGACATTGTAAGAAAGGTAAATATATTTTTTCTCAAACTTTTATCTAAGTGGTTAAAATCTCAATTTCGGAAGAGGTATATGTTAAAATCCTAATTAATATTGTAAAAAATTGACATCAATTTTCATAAAAAATTAAGAATTAAAATATTATTATAATTTTAAATTTTAAATATTCAATATTTATATTAATTATTAAAAAATAAAAAAATAATAATACTATAATCATTTCATATATTTTTTAATAATTTAAAATAATAACATAAAGATTAAATAATTATTTTTTGTTATAATGGTTAATTAAGAGTATTTTTTATTTTTTAACAATTAAAAATATTTTTATATTATTAAAATTTTAAGTCAATATATATATTTTTTTAAAATTTAAAGAGTTAAATATAATACAATAAAAGCATGAATGCCATAATATATTATATCAGTAATAATTTCAAATCTAACCAATTTCTCACCTAAAGCTACTATAGGATATACCTGCTAAATTAGCCTCGCATAATAGTAGGCGGTAATTTTTTTTTTAAATGTTTGCTACCTTTTGGTTAAAATTTTAAAAACAATATTTTCTATTTTTAAAAAATAACTTTTATAAGAAATAAAAAATGTTTTCCGTATCTGAAAAATTAAAATTAGTTTTCACAAACATAACAAAAATGACCATCAATTTTCGGTTATTTAGAAAAAAAATTAATCTTAAAATTAAAAGAAAGGTAAGGATAAAGATAAAAGGTTACATGGGAAACCCATAGCCAAACAAGGAATACAAGTAAATGGAACACAGCTATTATGTGGTGAGTCAGGAGAGAAACTAATACAAAGAAAACAGAGACAATATGTGATGAAGTTCTGATTTATTTCTAACTTCTGTTTGAATTTAGTAGTATGAGGCAGTCTTTGTCCATGCCATTCATCTATTGTCCTCATTATCCATCCATTCCAACCATCATCAATTCAATCCTGAACCTCTTCAGCTTTCTTCCACTTGATTTCAGATACCATCCCAGAGCACCAAAACCAGTTACTACACCAGCTACAACAGCGTAGTTTCTGTACTTGTCAGTTGATACTTCTCGGTTGATGCCCCTGCAGCTGCAGCTGGTTGGGCATCAGTCGCAGCTCCTGAGCTAGTTGCTGCTTTCTCTCTTCTGGCTTCGGTCCCTGAATACATTTATTAAGCATAAGCACAGGTTTTGGCAGCTAGCTATGTGATTCCTTAAGCAATCAACATTTTGTGTAATCCATTAGTGCAGAAACAACAGAAATTTGTTCCCATAATGACATTAAAATTAAAGCTTTGAACGCATGCATACATACAGAGGCACTGAGGGAGGGAGAGTGAAACAAAGACAATCAGGCACCTGGGATCCTGTTATTTACCAGGAAGTTTATGCAGCTTTCACAACAAAGAAGAGCCTTAGTATGTGCCTTTCTACCCACATCACCCCCCAGAATCCACTACTTGCAAGTTCAGATTAGATAATATTTAATTCACATACTGA